>JAJQKJ010002683.1:0-42829 GCA_029574335.1 Rana kukunoris
TTTTTTTTCTTCTACGTATTTTTGGTAAAAAAAATCGCAATAAGCGTTTATCGGTCGGTTTTTGCAAAAATTTATAGCGTTTACAAAATAAGGGATAGTTTTATTGCATTTTTATTAATTATTTTTTTTTTACTACTAATAGCGGCGATCAGCGATTTTTTTTGTAACTGCGACAATATGGCGGACACTTCGGACAATTTTGACACATTTTTGGGACAATTGTCATTTTCACAGCAAAAAATGCATTTAAATTGCATTGTTTACTGTGGAAATGACAGCTGCAGTTTGGGAGTTAACCACAGGTGGCGCTGTAGGGGATATGTGACCTAGAGTGTTTGTTTACAACTGTAGGGGGGTGTGGCTGTAGGTGTGACGTCATCGATCGCATCCCCCTATTACAGGGATGACGCGATCGATGCTGCGGACACAGAGAAGCACGGGGAAGCCGTGTGTACACACGGCTCTCCCCGTTCTTCCGCTCCAGGGACGGATCGCCGCACTCCAGCGGCGATCGGGTCCGCGAATCCCACGGTCCCGGTCCCGGAGCTTCGGACCGGGTCGCGGGCGCGCGCCCGCGACCCACGGCTGGGTACTAAAATCAACGTATATATACGTTGATGTGCCCAGCCGTGCAATTCTGCCAACGTAAATGTGCAGTAGGCGGTCCTTAAGTGGTTAAGGGACAGATTTCAGCCTTGGCTGTTTTCTTTCAACGACCCTTGGTGACCCACTCGCTGGTAGGTACTTTTGTGCAGGGGGTTCGACATGTGATTCCCCCAATTAGACCACTGCTTCCTCCATGGGATTTGAATCTGGTGCTCTCAGCTGTTCAGGAACCTCCCTTTGAGAACATCAGAGAAATTCCTCTCTTGACACTGTCTCAGAAAGTGGCCTTTCTAGTGGCCATTACATCTGTCAGATGTGTTTCCGACTTGGTGGCCTTGTCTTGCAGGTCGCCATACTTGGTCCTCCACAAGGATAAAGTGGTGCTATGCCCACAGCCTTATTTTTTCCCGAAGGTAGTTTCAGCTTTTCACCTGAATGAGGACATTGTACATCCGTCTTTGTGTCCTCGACCGTCGCATCCCAAAGAGGCTGCGCTACCTTGGACGTGGTACGTGCTCTGCGGGTGTACCCGTCTGCTACGGCTTCGTTCCGGAGGTCGGACTCACTGTTTGTGGCGGTATCTGGTCCACAAAAGGGCCTGGCGGTCTCGCTGGCCACCATTTCTCTGTGTATCAGGCAGACCGTCATCCAGGCCTACGCCCTTAAGGGGCGGGCGCCTCCTTTCCCTGTCAAGGCGCATTCGACCAGGGCAATTGGTGCTTCCTGGGCTTTCCGACATCAAGCATATGTTTCACAGGTCTGTAAGGCGATGACTTGGTTGTCCGTTCACTCTTTTTACAAATTTTACAAGGTTGATGTGAGTGCATCTTGAGATGCTTCCTTCGGCCGCAAGGTTTTGCAGGCGGCTGTTTGAGTTTGCAACTCCTTCGTTGAGGAGCTCTGCTTGTTTGGGGTGAAGTTGGTTTTTTGATTGCTGTTCCCACCCCTTGTTTTTTCTGACACTGCTTAGGGACGTCCCACTCAAGATTTAAGAAACTGTGTCCGTCCATGGATGATCAGAGAAAGTAGGATTTTTTTGTACTCACCGTATAAATAAGTGCATTTTCATCCAAATTATACTGAATCATGCAATTCAAAAATGGTGATTGCCTAGACTGAGATTCTTCACAGGTCAAATAAATTTGTGTGTAAACTATCTTTCGAATTTCCAAAAAGGATCAGACTTGCCCAGTCTATTGGAGCTGTGGATTGATTTGAGCCCAGGTTCACACTGGTGCATTTTGACATGGCACTGTCCTAATCAGTACGACGCTGCATCAGTTTGTGATGCACAGATTTCAAAAAGTAGTTTCTGTACTACTTTTTGGGATTTACATCGAAACTGCACATATATCTCTGTAATCGTGTCCGAATTGGGACTGCCAAGCGGGTGTGAAAACGTGCGAGTTCAGCTGAACTCGCACGGCTTCATTCCCGCAGCCCAATGTGAACATGGCCTGAAAGTGTTTTTGTTTAGTTTTTTGGACTCGTAGGGGTTTATATTTTCACATAGCATTCAGAGATTTGCCTAGGATTCACATATTTTTCCAATTGAATCCAATTAGAAACGTGTGAATCTCAGTTGAATACTGTGTGAAAACATTCATAGTAAACATACCTCCCAACCATCCCGGATTCGCTAGGACCATCCCGGAATTTCAAGTAAATCCAAGTGTCCTGCAAATCTAAACAAAGTGGAGCCCAGTGCCAGCACTGGAGTCCACTTATCCCCCGTCGGGTGCACGTCACGCTGGGCTGCAGCCGTCAGGCTGAGACTCGCTCACAACACAGCCCCCCACCTCCACTGGCTTGACCACCCACTGTAGATCCCGTACAAAGAGGGATGAGGAGGTAGGCTAGGCCTGCTCCACCTCCTCCCCATGTCCCTTTGTGCCTACCTACAACCCCCAGCATGCAGCCAATGTTGTGCCTGTGAAGGGGTTGTGTGGGCAGAAGATTTTAAAGCAGCCAGTGTACATGTCTGCCTAAGCCTCTGGAGAGCAGCCAGCCTCTGGGGAGTGAATGTTCCTCTCTCGCTCTCTTCCTTCCATGTGACATAGCGATTCTTTCTTCCTGCCTTCCATGTGCCATAGTGATCCTTCCTTCCATATACCATAGTGATAGTGACCATAGTAATCACTTCTTCAATTTACCATTGTGATCCCTCCTTCCTTTCTTCCATTTACAATAGTGATCCTTCCCTCTCTTTCTCCAAGGATTGGTTCACACTAAAACAGTGCAGACAAGATGTGTTCCATATGCATTTCCCACACTGCATGCAACCATGCTGCCCTTGTGAGATGCATGTTGGTGCCATTAATTGATAATGGCATAGTGTTTGCAGCCACCAAACATGATACTGCAGTACAATATGTTTTGGTGTGGTACAGATTGAAAAAGTAGTGCTTTGAAGAGCACTTGAATAGGTCATGGTTGGTAAGTGGTAGTAGACGCCAATACATCAGGGGATATAACTCCTTCTGCAGCCACAAAGCAAAGTATCACAGCTGCAGCATATTCACACCCCCTCTGCTGCCTCTGTAGCTAAAAGGGAGGCACTTGGTGAGTGGTAAAAAACCTGTGGTTGAGCCATGTTTTTTACCACCCCTGTGGATGAGCCCTCATTGTTATGTTGCATATTTCTGACATTTGAGATAAGATTTCCTTCTGATGTTCATTTGTTCAAGCAATTCTTCACTGTAGACAGCAACTAGGCTCAGTTTCTGTTCAATCATCCCTCTAAGCCACTCCCACTGTTAGGCACAACTTGACCATGACCATCATTTGCTACTACTTTATGTGCTACACTTACTACAGTACTTATTTTTTGCCTACATCCCAGAGTTCCTCAAGTCCTTCATAATCCTCTATTTTACATACTTTGTCTATTTTCAGTATATACAAAACCAGATGTAATGGAATTTTTTTTTCTAAATGATTGTGTTGAGGTTTATATGTATCCCTGAGACTCCAACTTGTAGCACTGCAATCCATGCATATTTTATAGATACAAGGAAGTCCAGGTTTTGGTTAACAACTGCCATTAAGCCCCTCCCACTATCATGTTTGGCCACACCCACTTCTAGCAGGTCAATGAAATGTCCCTCATTCTTAAGTTCAAAAGTTTGGAAGTACGAGTGCAAGCCCTCCTACTGCTATCAAAATGACATGCATAAAGCCAAAAGTGTGCTGTATTACTGTGAAAATAAAACATTCAGAAAATGTTTCCCTTTAAATTCTAGGCTCGTGGTGGAAGGAGGAGGAATGATGCATCATTTGATGAGCATGACAAACCTTATGTATGTGACAGTAAGTAGTGCTTCCCCCCCTTACATTCCCTTTTTGTGCTCTAAATTTTTCCAAGTGCACAGCTTGATACCCATCAGTAAAAATCGTAGCCTTGTCATTTTTTTATTTTGTTTTTGCTTTTAGATATGCTGCTTTACTTGGTTGTCTGCTAGCTTCTGCTTGCCTTTATACTTAAGGTTGCTTAGATATACAAAGCTTAGGGCAAGCATAATAACTGAAATGCAAGTTGCTTCCATATTTTTTTTTTTTTTTAAGGATCCCTACTATAAAACTCTGTTGTGAAAATCAACAAACAATAAGCAATCCACAATTTACCAGTATTTTTATGTATGAAAGTATTATAAAATCATTATAGACGCTATGATTTGTACCAATTAAAGAGAAATATATTGGATGCCACAGTGGACTTCTGAAAAAAATAGCTACCTTGTCAACTTGATGCTTTGACTTAAAGTGGAACTTTAGTCAGAAAATGTGTGGTTGTACTGTAAATGATCACCTTGTAAAACAACCTATTCTGTTTGAAATAGAAATGAAAGGCAAAACATTTGATGTCTGCCAGTATACCATGATCGAGTCACAGAATGGCAGAACGGCGGGATGCCTTTGTAAACAAAGCATCTCCCTGTTCTGCCTGGTGACATGTCACCAGGCAGAACATGTCATGTGAGATGTCTGCTCTCATCGGGAGCAGCGACCAGTGACGTGTCACAGTAAGCCATGCCCCTTAAGAGTTAGAATCACTCCCTAGGACACACACTTAACAGCTTACAGCCCTTAGTGGTTAACCCCTTCACTGCCAGTCACATTTATACAGTATCAGTGCATTTTTATAGCACTGATCGCTGTATAAATGTGAATGGTCAAAAGTGTCAGATGTGTTTACCATAATGTCGCAGTCATGAAAAAAAATAAAAAATCGCAGATTGCCGCCATAGATCGCAGACATAAAAAGTTAAAACATAATTGTAAAAAAATGCCATAAAACTACCCCCTATTTTGTAGATGCTATAACTTTTGTGCAAACCAATGAATATACGCTTATTGCATTTTTTCTTTCAAAAATATGTAGAAGAATACATTATGGTCTAAACTGAGAAAAAATTTGCTTTTTGAAAATAATTTTTGCTTTTTTTAAAAAAAAAATTCGCTCTATTTTTGTTTATAGCGCAAAAGATAAAAACCGCAGAGGTGGTCAAATACCACCAAAAGAAAGCTCTATTTGTGGTAAAAAAAAATAACGTCAATTTTGTTTGGGAGACATGTCACATGACCGTGCAATTGTCAGTTAAAGCAACGCAGTGCCGAATCGCAAAAAGTGCTCTGGACTTTTTTCAGGCAAATGGTCCAGGTTAAAGTGATAAATAAGTGATCACATTCCCTCTGTTCTTAGCTGAATAAGAGCTGGAGGGAGGAGAAGCAGCAGGACACTGAGCTTCCCAGTGAAAGGCTGTGCAGGGTGGGGGGGCTGTCAGGACAGGTCAGATCATTGGAAGAGAGCAGGCTGAGATCCCAGCACAGCTAAAGAACTGACCACAGTGTGTTCCCCTGCTTAGTGTGGTCAGTTTCTAATATGAATACAGAGACTGGACTAGGATCACCAGGGATTTTACACTAAGGGAGTAAAACAGAGAGAACAGAATACTTTTTCAAGTACATGGTACACCAGATACATATCAGGAATATGAAATGTTGGGGTACTAAACATTTAAGTCCTGCTAGATCACTTCAGGATGTCCCCTTTCTCAGGTATAGCTATGTAGAACATTAAAAATAAGTGCCTATATGGTCTAAAATCCAGTAATATACCCTGCTCTGCACATGCTCAGTTGCGCTCTATTTTTCAGCACTGTGCTGAAAATGTAGAGGCCAATCTGCTGACTGCCTAAAGATTTAATGCTGTTCAGGGGCTCTGAGCTTTTTCAAAATGGCAGCCATCAGCAAAAACAGACAGGACAATGCTGGAGGCAATTTACAACACACACTAATTTTGGTAGCATAATGTGGAATGCAGCACTGGGGAATGGTATATGGTGTACCGTACATACACCGTATCTGTGTGTGAAGGTGTGTGTGATATATATATATATATATATATATATATATATATAATGTACATATACTGCGGCAGGCCGGCGCTTAAGTTCAAAATCACGTATCTGTACATGATTTCTTCCATCGGCTCTAGGGTGTGCCTCTGCTCCTGCTGTGATTAGAGACAGTGAGGAGCCAAATAAGCAGGTCCAACGGCCGCAGTAGCCGATGGCCACCCGCGATCGTTTGCTGGAGACAAAGAACGGCGGTCTGCCGATCAGACAGGAAGAGTGAGTGAGTGAGTGAGAAACTGAGTGAGTGAGTGAGTGAGTGAGAAACTTATATAGCGCTACAAATGCAAACTAATACGCGTCAAGGAAGAGAGATCTGCGATTCGTGCTAATTAGAAACACAGATGTGTCTTTCCTGAGTCAGTTCATCCCCCACACAGTAAGAAAGCACACCCAGGAAACACATTTAACCCTTTGATTTCCCCTGATAATAACCCTTTCCTGCCGGTGTAATTTAAACAGTTTAAGTGCATTTTTTTTAGCGCTGATCACTGTATTGGTGTCACCAGTCGCCAAAAAGTGTCACTTAGTGTCAGATTTGTCCACCACAATGTCACAGTCCCCAAAAAAAAATTGCTAAACGTCCCCATTACTGGTAAAAAAAAATGAAATAATTAAAAAAATGTAATTCCATCAAGTGTATCCCATTGTTTGTAGATGCTATAACTTTTGCGCAAACCAATCAAATGCACTTACATGTATTGGGATTTTTTAACTCTTAAGATGATCTTGCGCTAAAGAAATAAACAAATACGTGCAAACTGCAAAAAAGTGGTAAAGTGCTATATGATGAATACCAAAGAAGCTCATATATAGTGTGCATACATTACTGATCCACAAAATTATTATAATACAACATCAATGGATGATCAATAGTTAAAGTGTCACTGTGCAAATAAGCAAAAGTACAAAAAGTGCAACAATGCACACAATGGGCCAGATTCAGGTAGAGTTACTCTGGAGTATCAGTGATACTCCAGCCTAACTCTCACTTTGAGCCGGCGTTTCTGTTTTCAGTAAGCAGAAAACAAGAAACGCCGGGTTGGAGTTCCTATACGAGCGGCGTAATTGTATTTCGCCGTCGTATCGGAACTGCAATTTTTAAAATGGCGCTGGGGGGCGTTCCCGCTGATTAACGCCGAGAATATGTTAATCAGCGAGAATCGGCAATTCACGATCGTATTCGGGCCCTGACTTTCCGACGTTTCCGTAAGAGATACGCGGCGTAAAGATTAACCAGCCCCCTAGTGGAGTATCCTATGTTAAGTATGGCCGTCGTCATCGCGTCGAAAAAAAAAATTTGAGTCGTTTGCGTAAAATGTCCGTGAATGGGGATTGACGTCATTGACGTTCACTGACAGAATTTGGAGCATGCGCACTGACAGTCGACGCATGCGCAGTACTTTCGCCGCAGGATCGCGCCTAGTTTAAATAATACACGCCCCCTACCCGCCCAATTTGAATTCCGCCGGCTCATTTTCGCTACGCCGCCGCAACTTTAGGAGCAAGTGCTGTGTGAATACAGTACTTGCTCCTAAAGTTTCGGCGGAGTAACATAAATGAGAAAAGTTACTCCAAAATAAAGATTCGCCCATCTACCTGAATCTGGCCCAATGAGTGCTGAATGTGAAAGATGGTTCAATATTGAAATATGAATGAGATAGGTGAGAATAAAGTTCTAGAACATCCCATGTAATTGACAGGGAAACCAGTCCTCCAATGTCTCCCAAATATTGACGAGAGTATTTCCTTAATTGGAGTATTGAACCATGATATCTGTCCTTCACCAGTCTCTCAGAACTCTCACCTTACAGATATATGGTAACAAGCACATCAACTTTTTCCCATTCTTCTCTACTATTCAATACTAGGATTGTTACAGTGATATTGCTACTCCTCTCCTCTATCCTCTACGATCTTACTATCCTGAAGAAAATGACAGGGAGGGAAGGGGGGGGTGGGGGGACTCCAGCCTGTGCCCAGGAATAAACAAGGAGGAGAGGAAACTCCAATGGTGTAGTAGTTCAGATAAAACTTTAATGTGCACACACACATACAAATGGACTCTTACAATAAATAAAATAGTAGCAAGCTTGTTAGGGTAAATCTGCAGCGTGTATACGCGGTCTTACTGTTCCCTCCGCTCCTTCCGGTCTGCGGTGGCCTCAATGCACATTAAAGTTTTATCCAAACTACTACACCATTGGAGTTTGCTCTCCTCCTTGATTATTCTTGGGCACGAGCTGGTGAAGGACAGATATCCTGGTTCAATGCTCCAATTAAGGAAAAATTCTCTCAAAATTTTGGAGACATTGGAGGACTGGTCCCCCTGTCAATTACATGGGACGTTCTAAAACTATATTCTCACCTATCTCATTCATATTGCAATATTTAACCATCTTTCACATTCAGCACTCATTGGGCCAGATTCAGGTAGAGTTAAGCTGGAGTATCAGTGATACTCCAGCCTAACTCTCACTTTGAGCCGGCGTTTCTGTTTTCTGTAAGCAGAAAACAAGAAACGCCGGGTTGGAGTTCCTATACGAGCGGCGTAATTGTATTTCGCCGTCGTATCGGAACTGCAATTTTAAAAATGGCGCTCGGGGCGTTCCCGCTGATTAACGCCGAGAATATGTTAATCAGCGAGCGGCAATTCACGATCGACCGTATTCGGGCCCGACGCAGTGACTTTCCCACATTTCCGTAAGAGATACGCGGCGTAAAGAAAAACCAGCCCCCTAGTGGAGTATCCTATGTCAAGTATGGCCGTCGTCATCGCGTCAAAATTAAAAAATTTTGCGTCGTTTGCGTAAAACGTCCGTGAATGGGGATTGACGTCATTGACGTTTACTGACAGAATTTGGAGCATGCAAAGTACGTTTGCTGCGGGATCGTGCCTAGTTTAAATAATACACGACCCCTACCCGCCCAATTTGAATTCCGCCGGCTCATTTTCGCTACGCCGCCGCAACTTTAGGAGCAAGTGCTTTGTGAATACAGTACTTGCTCCTAAAGTTTCGGCGGAGTAACGTAAATGAGAAACGTTACTCCAAAATAAAGATTCGCCCATCTACCTGAATCTGGCCCATTGTGTGCATTGTTGTACTTTTTGTACTTTTGCACTTTTTGTCAGTTTTTGCACTTTTTGCTTATTTGCACAGTGACACTTTATCTATCGATCATCCATTGATGTTGTATTATAATATTTTTGTGGATCAGTAAGTGTATATACACTATATATGAGCTTCTTTGGTATTCATCATAATGCACTTTGCCACTTTTTTGCAGTTTGCTTGTATTTGTTTATGTCTTTCTTTAGCGCAAGATCATCTTAAGAGTTATTTATTTGCGTGTGCAGTGAACACTATTAGATATAGCAGCTTTTTTGTTCTAGCTTCCCTACATTCTTATTTACTCATCAGTAGCGCAAGAGACACCTCATCTTTATTGGAATTTTTTGTTTACCAAAAAGATGTAGCAAAATACTAATTGGCCTATACTGATTAAGAATATAGATTTTTTTTATTGGTTATGTTATATAGCAGAAAGTAAAAAAAAAAGTATTTTTTTGTTTAAAGAGCAAAAAATAAAAACCGCAGGTGGTGATCAAATACCACCAAAAGAAAGCTCTATTTGTGGGGAAAGTAATTACATAATTTTTATTTGTGTACAGCATCGCAGGACAGCGCAATTGTCAAAGTAACGCAGTCCCATATCACAAGAAAAATACATTGGTCAGGAAGGGGGGTAAAATCTTGGTTAAACTACCTCCCAAATAAAGACCAGCATAATATTAATCAAAAATTGTTTATAGACTTTACACTATGCTATACCCACAGTTGCTGCAAAAGAAGAAACAAAACCCTTAATAAAGCATAATCCAATCAGCAGGGGGGAAATTCATTCCTGTTCACCCAGGAATATTCCCCGGATTAACTACCCCCTGGTGTGGTTAACTTTAAAATGTTCGTATCCGGCTATATTGTATTTTATGCATTTAGGAATGTATGCAGCTATTTCATTTTTTATTTTTTTAACAATCTTGAGCTGGCCAGAACAACTTCTTGGTCAAGACTTATTGAATTGGAAAAAATTACTCACAACAATATAATGAAAAGAGGGACTGATTACATAACTCGCAGACAAATTTGTGTGGGGATCGATGTTGAAAGCTTGTATACTTCAATCTCCCAACATTGGGGTATTGCAGCTGTAAAGAATTTTTTTGGAACATGAGTATCCACAAATGGGGGCACATAATAAAATCTTACTTACTATTACTAGAATTCATGCTACATAATAACCATTTTCAGTTTTTGGTAAAATACTATCACCAGATCAGGGGCACTTGCATGGAGGCCCCATCCTATGCATGCCTCCATCTGGGTCTATGGGAGTAGGAGATGTTGTTTAAGTCCTCGATGTACCTATGCCCTTGTCAGTTGTGTCTGAAATACATCGGGGTGGCACAGTCGAACAACTTGTGGACTTTATGTCACTACTTAATACCAACGATAGGACTATCCGACTGACCTACTCATACTATGGGGAAACACTTCCTTACCTTGACTTGCAATTAGCTAGGGACCCTTTGACACTGGGGTGGTTTGCAGGCGATATTGTGCTAAACATAGCGCCTGCAAACCAACCTCAAACAGCGGCTGCTGTTTCTCCAATGTGAAAGTCTGAGGGCTTTCACACTGGAGCAGGGCGCTAGCAGGACCACTCCAAAAGACCTGCTAGCCGCATCTTTGGAGCGGTGAAGGAACGATGTGTTTACCACTCCTTCCTATTGAAAACAATGAAAAACTGCGGCTATACCGCCGGCAATGCGCCGGCGGTATTAACCCTTTTTCAGCCACTAGCGGGGGTAAAACCGCACCGCTAGCAGGCGAATACCACCGCAATTCCAACGTTAAAGGGCTGCAAAACATTTTTTGCAGCGCTTTACCTCCACCGCACCGCCCGGCCCAGTGTGAAAGGGGCCTAAGGCCAACAATAGGGTAGTGACACAAACTTTACCGTAAACAGACGGCAGAAAACACTTTGTTGCTGTCCCAGAGTCATCATCCCAAATCACTCATTGGTGGAATTCCAACTGGACAGTTCCTCAGAATCAGTAGGAACTGCTCTGAGGATCAAGATTTTTTTAATGATCAGGTGATATGTATAAACGCTTTAAGGAGAGGGGATATTCCCATCAACCCCTAAAAAAGGTGAAACAGAAAGCCCTGAGATGTGAGCGTGATAGCCTTCTAAATACAAGCCAAAAAGTACAGAGTGAGCAAAATGAATTATCACCAAGTATTGGTCTCAATGGACCCAGGTTGGTGACATTCTGGAGAAACACTGGCACATTCTGAAGTCTGCTCCCCTGATTGCTGACTTGGTTGGTCCTAGACCTCTGCTGATGGCTAGAAGGGCTTGGAATCTTAACGATGCACTGGTCCACTCAGAATACACAAGGACGCAAACTAAGAACTGGCTTACAAACTCTAGACCCCTAGTAGGTATGCAACCTTGGAGGAATTTTCTCTCACTTGGATTTACATCCAGTCTCAGTCAGCGCAACGGTGAGGCAGGACGCTCTCTAACGAGTCTGCTCTCACAGCTACAGTGCCTTGCGAAAGTATTCGGCCCCCTTGAACTTTGCGACCTTTTGCCACATTTCAGGCTTCAAACATAAAGATATAAAACTGTAATTTTTTGTGAAGAATCAACAAGTGGGACACAATCATGAAGTGGAACGAAATTTATTGGATATTTCAAAATTTTTTAACTAATAAAAAACTGAAAAATTGGGCGTACAAAATTATTCAGCCCCCTTAAGTTAATACTTTGTAGCGCCACCTTTTGCTGCGATTACAGCTTTAAGTCGCTTGGGGTATGTCTCTATCAGTTTTGCACATCGAGAGACTGAAATTTTTGCCCATTCCTCCTTGCAAAACAGCTCAAGCTCAGTGAGGTTGGATGGAGAGCGTTTGTGAACAGCAGTTTTCAGTTCTTTCCACAGATTCTCGATTGGATTCAGGTCTGGACTTTGACTTGGCCATTCTAACACCTGGATATGTTTATTTGTAAACCATTCCATTGTAGATTTTGCTTTATGTTTTGGATCATTGTCTTGTTGGAAGACAAATCTCCGTCCCAGTCCCAGGTCTTTGCAGACTCAGGTTTTCTTCCAGAATGGTCCTGTATTTGGCTCCATCCATCTTCCCATCAATTTTAACCATCTTCCCTGTCCCTGCTGAAGAAAAGCAGGCCCAAACCATGATGCTGCCACCACCATGTTTGACAGTGGGGATGGTGTGTTCAGGGTGATGAGCTGTGTTGCTTTTACGCCAAACATAACTTTTTGCATTGTTGCCAAAAAGTTTGATTTTGGTTTCATCGGACCAGAGCACCTTCTTCCACATGTTTGGTGTGTCTCTCAGGTGGCTTGTGGCAAACTTTAAACTACACTTTTTATGGATATCTTTAAGAAATGGCTTTCTTCTTTCCACGCTTCCATAAAGGCCAGATTTGTGCAGTATATGATTGTTGTCCTATGGACAGAGTCTCCCACCTCAGCTGTAGATCTCTGCAGTTCATCCAGAGTGATCATGGGCCTCTTGGCTGCCTCTCTGATCAGTCTTCAATTTGTATAAGCTGAAAGTTTAGAGGGACAGCCAGATCTTAGTAGATTTGTCTGATACTCCTTCCATTTCAATATTATCGCTTGTACAGTGCTCCTTGGGATGTTTAAAGCTTAGGAAATCTTTTTGTATCCAAATCCGGCTTTAAACTTCTCCACAACAGTATCTCGAACCTGCCTGGTCTGTTCCTTGTTCTTCATGATGCTCTCTGCACTTTTAAATGTTAAGAATCGATCATCGATCAACAGTTAAAAATTACAAGCATGCACCTCAACCCAAGTGTATATTATGCGCTTTGGTTAACACAAGATCGGCAGTAAAACACAGACAAAAAATCCAAAATGTCACCCTACAATGCGATTTAGACTGCCTCTTTATCACAGAAAGCTGGCTCACAGCTGACTGTAACACCATTCTAGGTGAACTGGTGCCAGAATATTATCACATTATAACAGAAAACCGAGTGGGGCAAAGAGGAGGCGGCCTGGCGGTGATCCCTCGCGATCTCTAAACCAGTCTTTCAGAACCCACTTCCATTCATGGAAACCCTCACTCTGCAACTACAAACTAATCCCCAAGAGACCGTCCATATCCTACTCTGCTATCGACCACTGGGTCAAAAACTTGCAGATTCTCTCACCTTTGACAGAGTTCATCTCCACTTACACCCTAAACAGCCAACACCTTTTGCTGCTCGGAAATTTCAACCTCTGGGCCAACTTCCCACAGGATCCCATTGCCGACGCCTGCATTGACAACTTGGAAGGTCTAGGGCTGCAGCAACTAGTATGTGGGCCCACACATACTTCAGGTCACATGCTTGATCTTATTTTCAGACAAGATCTGGAAATAAACATTCTGAAAAATGAACCATTGCCATGGACAGACCACCATGCAATTAAATTTACAATTACCATAAATGCCCCCTTAATAAAAACACTAAGACCAGTGACAACCCACTGGACTAGATCACAGAAGAAGCTCCATTCGGAACTCTTCAAAACTACCTTAGGGAACAAAATAAAAATAATCCAACTACAGCCAACAGCCACAAAAACACTGGATGCTATAAACACAGCTCTACTACAGTCAGCCGACTTATTAGCGCCCAAACGCAAAACCTGCATCCGAAAAAACAACTCCAGCTGGTTTAATGACCAACTATTGTTGCTAAAGCAAGCACGAAGAAGAAAATAAGCTCTACAGAGGAAAACCATACCATCTATAAGGAAATAACAAAAAAATACCACAAAGAAATCTTTAAAGCCAAAAAAAATTTTTTTTCGACAATATCATTACTAATGCCCTCAACCGTCCCCGCGAACTCTTTCATTTAGTCACCCAGACCATGAATCCAATCTGTCTTGAAGCCCCCAATTCTTATACCCAAGAATTTTGCAGTGAATTGTTGGATTACTTCATTAACAAAATTGAGGGAATCTGTAAAAGCATTCACCAAACATCACTCCCATTAACCCCCCCCTCAACCATACGCCCAATACCCTCAAATTCGCCACAAGCAACAAAGTTCACTTTAAAACCCATTTCCATCGAGGCCACAAAAAACATCATCAATACCCTACGAAATAGCACAGCACCGAATAATATCATCTTCACCAAACTGCTGAAGGAATGTGCCGATATCCTGGCACCGCCAATCGCGCAGCTTATAAACCAGTCATTCAAAGAAGGTATAGTGCCCACCCACCTAAAACAAGGTATAATTAAACCTATTTTGAAGAAACCCACTCTCGACCCCAAAGACCCAAAACACTGTTGTCCTATAACAGGCCTAAATGTCCTCTTTAAGGTGATAGAGAAAGTAGTGGTACAACAG
Source organism: Rana kukunoris (assembly GCA_029574335.1). NCBI lineage: Eukaryota > Metazoa > Chordata > Amphibia > Anura > Ranidae > Rana > Rana kukunoris. Next base: position 14,493 of record JAJQKJ010002683.1, read on the forward strand.
CTACAACATCACTTAGACACCCATAATTTGCTAGATCCTCTTCAATCTGGTTTCCGTCCCGCACACGGGACAGAAACAGCATTACTCAAAATATGGGATGACGCTCTCGAGGCCGCAGACGAAGGAGAGTCTTCTAGTAATGTTGGACCTAAGCGCAGTGGAGTTATCTTAAACTTTTTAAAGTGTATTTTTTGTGCGTGAACTCGAGAGAGAGGAGCCGGACTGCCGGAGTTGGGAGTAGGCAGACCCTCCCCCCGGAGGCAATCGCCATCCTTCTCCATGCCCCCGGTGCCAATGGCAGGTGTGAGGGGGGCCTCACCCTGCCCTACCTGCTCCACTTGGGAGCCCAACTACGTACGGCGTAAAGTTATTCCCCATATTGGAGGCGCAACTCATGCAAAGGTATGGATCAGGGAACGAATGCCTTCGTATTTTACGTAGTACGTGAATAGGGCTGAGCGTAGGTTACGTTCACACCGTAGGCAGTGATTCAACGTATCTTAGCCAGTTGTTTTGACGTGATTGTGAGCATGCGCACTGGGATACGTCCACGGGACAGCGCATGCGCCGTTCGTTTTAAGTACTTGTCTGGCACTCGGCCCATCATTTGCATGGGGTCACGCCTCATTTGCATTGCTCACGCCCACTTCCGACGACTTACGCTTTCAAAACCCTCTCTGCGCTGCGTCGGCGTAGCGTATATTAGATACGCTACGGCGGCATAAATATGCGCCGATGTATGTGAATCCGGGCCATTGTCTATTGAAAAACCAGGAAAATTGTCTTCTGATTTCAAGTGGATAAATGTGTAACTTCCAGTGATCAATACAAATCAGATTATATCGATATAGTCCATAAATCACACAAATGGGTATATAGGTAAACAATCCTGGGATTAGTGTGTGTTCCACCACCATCAACTATGCACCAAACAGAATAAAATACACGCTTACCAAAAGGCAAGCTGAGTGAGCTTGTGGCTAAAACCCAGCCAGGACCTTTTCCAGGGGGTTCCAGGGCAGCAGCTTCAAGATGGTCAAAAATAGAGGGGAGATATAGAGCGGATGGCTAGATTGGCTCAATCGTGCAGCAGTCACTAATATTACTCGGATGTCACCCAAAACATTAAAGAGGAACTTTCCATAGCGTAAACCAGGTAAGATGGGAATTTATTAAATATTAAAAAAAAAAACACTTACAGTGTCATTTGAACTGCATTTAGTCTGCATAGCCATGATCATTTTATGAGCTTGCAGATAAAACAAGTTTTTGGATGATGGTGTATATGAGCTTTATGTTTTAAGAAAATTGTCAGTCTGGGCTTCATTCTAGAAAAAAGTAAACTCTAATGAAAAAAAGTTGGGAAGCAGTATAACATCGACATAAAAACAGAATGCAATGATTTGCATATCTCATAAACCCATATTTTATTCACAATAGAAAACAGAAATCATATGAAATATTTTAACTTGTACCACTTCAAGAAAAAAATATTTTGAAATAGATGGCAGTAACATGTCTTAAGAAAGGGCTGGAAGAACATTATGCAACCAATTTGGTTTACCGACAACAGGTCGGTAAGATAATTGGGTATAAAAAGAGCATCTTAGGGAGTAAGGTTGTCTCAGAAATAAAGATGGGCAAAGGTCCAACAATCTAGAAAGCTGCGTATAAAATATTTGTCAAATCATATCATCAAACATTTCGGAGAATCTGGTGAAATCTTTGTGCCCAAGGGACAAGGCCAATACACAATAGTGAATGCACTGCATTAAAAATTGCATGATTCTGTGATAGACATCACTACATTGTCTCAGGAATACTTCACAAAATCCCTGTCTGTGAACAGTTTGCTATACCATCTAAAAATGCAAAATAAAGCTCTATCGTGCAAAGCATAAGCCATGTAGAAAAAAATTAAAAAGAGGGCACACCTTCTTTGCGCATTACTCAAGTGGTGTTTATTGGTATAAAACAGAAAATAAATATACTCACAAAGAAGTCAGTCATAAAAGCATTTCAAAGTCCACAATGGACACAAAGCATCAAGGTCCCCTCTTCCTCAGAAGCCAGATCTGAACATGATCCAGAAAAGCTGCCATCTTCTCAGGCCAAAGCTCATCTGTTACAAATTGAAATTTGACATTCTTTTTGGCAACATGGGCGCCACGTAAACTAGACTAAAGAGGAGTGGGAACTTCCAGTTTGTTATCAGCACTCAGTTCAAAAGTCTACATTTCTGATGGTATAGGGGTGAATTAGTGCACATGGAATCGGCTGCTTACACATCTGGAAAGGCACCATCAATGCCAAAACTTACTGTATATCCAGGTTTTAGACCTCCATATGATTCCATCCAGACAACCGCATATTGCATTTAGGACAGCAGCATGACTTTGTAGTACAAGAGTCCAGATGCTCACCTGGCCTGTCTGCAGTCCATACCTTTTACCAATTGAAAATATTTGGCACATCTTGAAACAAAGAATACAACAAAGATGACCCAGGACTTTTGAGCATTTATAATCCTATATTAGGCAAGCATTTGACCACCTTTCACTCCCAAAACTTCAGCAACTGGTCTCCTCAGTTCCCAGATGTTTTCAGAGTGTTGTTAAAAGAAGAGGGTTGCTACACCCTTACAAACATCGACCTGACGTTTTTTTTTTTTGGATAGGTTTTCTATTTAATATTGTGAACAAAATATGGGTTTATAAAATTTGCAAATCATTACATTCTGTGTTTATGTAGATTTTACACAACATCCCAACTTTTTGGAATTGGGGTTGTAATACTTGATCGTAAACCATGCCCAAGCCTGAAAGGGAATCGGTCCTGTGAAGATGTACGATTATACGAAACGCATCGGGGCAGAGACTTTTGTGCTGACGTCATGGCGCTGCACATTTCCCTGTTGGCAGCGGCTTTACATGTGAGTTACAAGAGGTCCCTTCTTGTCATTTGGATATGTATTCAGAATACAAGGAATAGAGTATGATGCCAGATTAGTATTGGTAGGGAGTTAAAAACACTACTTTCTTTTTTGCAGGCTCACTTACATAGAAAACTTCTGTAGCTGATGTGGCTGGTGCAAACTTGTAGGGACAGCTTCAGCAATCAGAGGGACTGTACGGCACAGGCAGGGACCCACTTTGGGGTGGAATGTTGGCAGTGTCTCGAACCCTTACTCATCATGCCACTGACAGGAGACCAGAACAAGCAGGAGGGGGTGAATTGTGACACTTTTCCAAGTCCCCGCCTCCTTTTTCAAGCTGGCACACCCTGGGGAAAGGAGAATTTTTGAGCTCTCGGCTCGACACTGGCCAATCAGATGGGGAAGGGCATAGCCTTTCATATAGGAGTCTACAACGCTGACAGCAAAGATGACAATGGAATAGACACAATATAAATGCGTGTATGAAAACAGTAATTTTTTTTTTATATATATATATATATATTGTAGGATTGGGGAATCAGACTCCAATGCTAGATGCGTTTTTCAGTGAGCACGCCAGTCTAGAACTGAGTTTTTAAGGGCCTGGTAGCCCACTTTTACTTAAAAACATCAAAGTTCACAGATACAAAAGCAGCCCTCGCAGGGGGGTTTCCATCATTCCTGTATCTGACAAAAATCAACAGTCGCACACAGCGACTTATCCGCACACAGCAACTTATCCGCACACAGCGTTTGAGTTTCTTGGACGCACACAGCAATAAACTTCTTGAAGCACACAGCTTCTTTTCTCACAGAGAGACACCAGCCGGCATCTGCCTCCTGCAGATCTGCATGTGTTAGCTGCAACCCATGCTGCCTCTCTTTCCTCTCAGAGATGGGAGTTCACCTGGCTCTCAGGAACAGACCTCCTGTCTGTAGGATGGGGCCCAGAATGCTGGTCAGATCACACTTAAAAAGCCCAAGACACAGCTGTCCAATTAATGTGTCTTTCTCTCCAGAATTTGGCATAAAGCAGCCATTTCTCACACAGCACAGGGTCCTACCCTTACAATATATATATAAATGAGAGAGAAAAGGGAAAAACATAGCCTTACGTAGCATTTCCAGTCCATCCAGTCAACATGATGAACATACTGGGCGACACAAAGAATAAATCACGTGAATGAAAAATTGCATTATATGAATAAAATTGAAATGAATATGCATTGAATAAAGTTCCGTATTAATACAAAGCAATGGATAAAAACACTCATGTGTCCCATTTTTATAGCCATCCGCATTGTGTTCGAGCCGCAAAGGATAACTTATTGGATGGATGTTTCCATCTTCAGTGTGGGGACTCTGAAGCCCAGCAGGACGTCCTTCCGGGATACGGTGAATGCTGACTTCCCAGCATTCACCGCTCTATCCCGCGCATGTGCAGTGTTGACGACGAGCGTCGCCGTCAACACTACACTGTTGCCATTGAATTAGGATCCGAGTAACGTGACCCGCGAGATGCCACGAGATTAAGCTACAGCGCGTCTCCTGGGAGTATCGACACATCACTCCCAGGAGACATCGCGCTGATCGGGGAAAAATAAAGGCACGCCCACTCCCGCGGGGAAAGTCTCCATTGATGAAAGATAAAATGCTGCCAAATCACGGTAAGCACACATAGAAAAAAAATACGGATTATACATTAGTGAGGGCTGTTTGTATGGATAAGACACACTTGTATTTTAGGGTGAACCTCCGCTTTCAATGGCAAACAATAAAATTCAATGCAGTGTAGTTACTGATCTCACAGCACATTTCATTACATGTAAATTGTATAACTGCAGGTAAAACTCTGCAAATAACGTGCAAAAGTTCCTTTATTTCACTAATGCAACTTAAAAGGTGAAACTAATATATGAGATGGACTCATTACATGCAAAGCAAGATAGTTCAAGCAAGGATTTTTCATAATTGTGATGAATATGGCTTACAGCTCATGACAACCCCAAATCCACAATAAAAAAAAAAAGGGGAAAATTACATGCAATCAATAAAACAAGGATTGTACATACCGGTAGAACAATATCGGACCTCTGACAAGTAGAAGCATGCATATGTACTCAGTACTTGGTTTAGGCCCCTTTTGCAGCAATTATTGCCTCAATGCGGCGTGGCCTGTGGCACTGCTGAGGTGTTATGGAAGACCAGGATGCTTCAATAGCAGCCTTCAGCTCTTCTGCATTGTTCAGTATCGTGTCTCATCTTTCTCTTGGTAATGCCCCATAGATTCTCTATGGGGTTCAGGTCGGGCGAGTTTCCTAGCCAATGAAGCACATTAATCCCACGGTCATTGAACCTGGTTTTGGTGCTTTTGGCAGTGTGGGCAGTTGCCATATCCTGCTGGAAAATTAAATCAGCATCCCCATAGAGCCTGAAGCGCTCCAAAATCTCCTGGAAGATGGCTGCGTTGACCCTGGACTTAATGAAGCACAGTGGACCAACACCAGCAGCTGACATGGCTCCCCAAATCAACAGACTGTGGAAACTTCACACTGGACTCCAAGCATCTTGCAGTGTGTGCCTCTCCATTCTTCCTCCATACTCTGGGTCCTTGGTTTCCAAATGAGATGCAAAATTTACTCTCATCAGAAAAGATGACTTTGGACCACTGAGCAACAGACCAGGTCTGTTTTTCTTTAGCCCAGGCAAGACGCTTCTGACCTTGTTTGTTGTCTAGGAGTGGCTTGACAAGAGGAATAACAACATTTGAAGCCCATGTCCAGGATCCATCTGTGCGCGGTGGCTCTTGATATACTAACTCCAGCCTCAGTTCACTCCTTGTGAAAGTCCCCAACACTTTTGAATGGCCTTTTCCTGACAATCCTCTCCAGGCTGCGGTCATCCCTGCTGCTTGTGCACCTTTTTCTTCCACACTTTTCCCTTCCACATAACGTTCTATTAATGTGCTTTGATACAGCACTTTGGGTTACATCCAACTTCTTTTGCAATTATCTTTTGAGGCTTTCCCTCCTTATAGAGGGTGCCAATGATGGTTTTCTGCACAACTGTCAGGTCAGCAGTCTTTCCCATGATTCTGATTCCTACTGTACCAGACAGAGACCATTTAAAGGCTCAGGAACCCTTTGCAGGTGTTATGGGTTAATTAGCTGATTAGAGTGGGACACTTTGAGCCTAGAATATTGCAACATTTTACAATATTCAAATTTTCTGAGATTGTGGATTTGGGGTTTTCATGATCTGTAAGCCATAATCCTCACAAGTATGACAAATCACGGCTTGAACTATCTTGCTTTGCATGTAATGAGTCCATCTCGTATATTAGTTTCACCTTTTAAGTTGCATTAGTGAAATAAATGAACTTTTGCACGATATTCTAAATTATTCAAGTTTCACCTATACAGTATAAAAATATGCCTCAAAATACACATCCAAAATTAAGTAAATAAAACTTTTGTTTTTTTTTAAATTAAAATATTTTAAATAACTAAACAAAGGAAATTATTCCACACCTTCCAGGTGTTAAAGGGTTTGTAACGGTATTTATTTTTTTCCCTAAATAGCTTCCTTTACCTTAGTGCAGTCCTCCTTCACTTCCTGTTCTTCTGTCTGTAACTCCACACAGTAATGCAAGGCTTTCTCCCTGGTGTAGAGAAAGCCTCTTGAGGGAGGAGGGGGCGAGCAGGAGTGTCACACAGCTCCTTTCTCTATCTGCAAAGTAGAGAGTGTCCTGACACTCTCGCCCCCTCAAGAGGCTTTCTCCCCCTCAAGAGGCTTTCTCCACACCAGGGAGAAAGCCTTGCATTAATGTGTGTAGTTACAGACAGAAGAACAGAACAAATAAGGACATTTAAAAGCAAATTCAAAGGGTGAGGTAAGTGAAGGAGGATTGCACTAAGGTAAAGGACGGTATTTAGGTAATTTTTTTTTACCTTTACAACCCCTTTAAGTGTAAAGAGCCAGTAGTACTGCTTCGCTTGTGCTCCATTGCTTACTCAATTTGCAACAGGCATCAGAACCTGACCCCATCAGAAAGACAGGCTTTTTGATAATTTGGCCAATAATGATCTAATTCTCAGAAAGGTAGATAAAGGGAAGGCATTGTTATTTAGAATAGGTTAGACTATATCAGGGAGGCAGAGAGGTTACTTCTTTAATCAGAACATTTACCTTAAACTTCCAAAAGGACCCCCTGGAGACAGAGGCATAACTAGAATCTTCAGGGCCTCGATGCAAGAAACCACAATGCCCCCCCCCCCCATGGGCATTGCTAGGTCTACAAAAGATCTCGGGCTAGAGCCCATAGCAGTGTAGCAAGCAAGAACGTCATACGCTTGGGCAGGTAACCTATACAATATATGTGTGTGTGTGTGTGTGTATTGTTACGTAACTGAGTGCAGATGCTCCTTGCATCAGGGTCCTCAGAGAGACCCTCCTTACATTATTGTCTTTTAGAGAGACCCTCCTTACATCAGGGTCCCCAGGGAGACCCTCCTTACATCAGGGTCCCCAGGGAGACCCTCCTTACATCAGGGTCCCCAGGGAGACCCTCCTTACATCAGGGTCCGCAGGGAGACCCTTCTTTACATCAGGGTCCCCAGAGAGGCCCTCCTTACATCGGGGTCCCCAGAGAGACCCTCCTTACATCAGGGTCCCCAGAGAGCCAATTCCTTACATCAGGGTCCCCACAGAGCCTCCCCCCATACAGCAAGGTCCCCAAAGAGCCTCCTCCACTTACATCAGGGTCCCCAGAGAGCCCCCCTACATCAGGGTCCCCAGAGAGCCCCCCTACATACATCACGGTCCCAAGAGAGCCTCCCCCTTACATCAAGGTCTCCAGAGAGCCCCCCCTTACATCAGAGTCTTCAGAGAGCCCCCCCCCCTTACATCAGAGTCTCCAGAGAGCCCCCCCTTACATCAGGGTCTCCAGAGAGCCCCCCCCATACATTATGGTCTCCAGAGAGCACCCCTTACATCAGGGCCTCCAGAGAGCCCCCCCATACATCAGGGTCTCCAGAGAGCCCCCCCATACATCAGGGTCTCCAGAGAGCCCCCCATACTTCATGGTCTCCAGAAAGCCCCCTGCACATCGGGGTTCACAGAGAGCCCCCCCATACATCAGGGTCACAGAGAGCCCCCCCATACATCAGGGTTCACAGAGAGCCCCCCCATACATCAGGGTCACAGAGAGCCCCCCATACATCAGGGTTCACAGAGAGCCCCTCCATACATCAGGGTTCCCACAGACTTTAACATCCCCCCCAGAGGTTCCCCTGTACCTGGCTGGCTGTGCACCTCCAACCCCCAGCACAGGAGGAGGTGGAAGGCAGGGATCGGCAGCTCTATGATGTCCATTGTCAAGGGATCTCCCTGGGGCTTGCAATTCTCTTCCTGAGTCTGTACAGTGGAGGGGGGATGTGCCTCACTTGTACACTAAAGAGTGAAACTTGTAGCTGCCCGGGTCAGAAGCCCCTCCCCTCATCACTGTATACATGCTGAAGGCTTAATACAAGCTCCAGGGAGATGCCGCGAGCACCATACAGCTGCTGATCGCCGCCTCCCACTCCCCCTACTGCATCCCAAACTAAAAGTTGGAGATACAGGGGAAGATGCCACACCAGCAGAACGGCAGGGCACAGTCGCAATGGCGAATGCAGCGACCCTGAAAGTTCCGCCACTGCCTGGTGACATAAATTATAACTCAAGGCTTTGGTTGATTTCAGCATCCTGCAACAAGGCTACTGACCACCTTCTATATAAAGAACTTTATATAAGCACCTATATTTTTATCACCTTCCAAAGATGCATAAAACCCTACCTGTGCCTCTGGGAGACCTATCATTGCATCTATGGAAAGCCTTATAAGTGGTCTTTCCCAGTATGTGGATTCCTTTCTCCAGCCCATAGTTCAGACCTCACATCTGCTTGACACCTGGTCACACTACCCATGGAAAAATTCTTACATCAGTCTTTTCCTTGATGTTACATCTCTTTTTGCTTTGATTCCTGATGAAGTTGGGCTTACTGCTGTGGGACATATTTTAGCACAATAATCCAATCTTCATCATAGACAGGATCAGTTCATTTAGTATAGCACACATTTTTGCTTGGAGCATAACTACTTAACATTTCAAGGGGGCTATTATTTCCAGGTGCATGGCACTGCCATGAGTTCATCATTTGTGCCGTGTTATGCCAGTTTCACCATGGGTTGGTGGAAGGAGTCATCTATCTAGAGAAATAACCCCTTTGCTGCCCACATTGTCTATTATGGGAGGTATATCGACGATGTGATTGTCATTTGGGACAACCCCTTATCTTCCATTGTCTCCTTTGTCAGTCAATGTGTCCACAATCAGTTGGACCTTTCATTCACCCATGTGTGCAGTCCAGAGTCCCTGGTCATTTAGATATTGAGCTGTACAATACAGGGGGTCATACCATATCCAAGACTCAGTTTAAACCCTCTGCAGGCAATTATCTAAATTTTGCAAGTTGTCACTACCCCAATGGAAATAGAACATTCCCAAGCGTCAGTTCTGCAGATTGAGAAAGAACTGCACTTTGGATGATAATTATGCCCAACAAGAACGGGTTTTAAAAGATGAGTTCCTAGACAAAGGTTATGACTCATAGGGCCAGATTCAGCAAGACTTGCGCTGGAGTATTTCGATATGCGCCGCGTAACTGTGAAGATGCGCCGTCGTATCTATGTGGCCGTACCCACCAAACTAGATGCGACAGAAAACAGGCTTTCCCCGACCGGCTTAACTTTCCGACGCCAGAGTATCGTCAGCGCATAATTTCGCTTGGCGCATCAGTCGCGCCTATTGATTTCCCCTGCAAATGAGGGAGATTTCCCGATTCGCGAATGGATTAGCACCATACGCTGGCTACATGCGCCGCGCGTATCTCGTCCGTCCGGCGCAAAGTTATTTCTACAAATAGCTGCTTTATCTTTACTCCAGACGGCCACAGGTCAGCAGGAAAGCAGCTACAGCAGCGTTACCGACGATAAGAGCTAGCTGAGCACCCCCACTTGCAGGACAACACCTCTGTCCCTGCTTGTCTGTCAACTTTTACAGCCATGGAGGAAGACATCATAGGTCTCCATAGCCGAGATGACGGCTGACAGCTCCTGGCCTTTAAAGTTCAGCTTTCTCCTATGTTTGAGGGGAACGGGAGCAGCCATCTCAGAACAAAAGTAACTTCACTGCGGGGAGGGGGAACAGGATATACTTTAGTGCCGGAATGGCGCATCTACGGGCGCATTTAAACGTCCAACGGAACACATTGCGCTGTCGTTTCCAAGGAAGTGGTGCCGACGGAAGTTGTGAGCATGCGCACTGGGATGCATTGACAGTCGACGCATGCGCAGTACGTTCGCCGCGGGATTGCGCTTAATTTAAATAATACACGCCCCGCACCCGCCCAATTTGAATTCCGCCGGCTCATTTTCGATACGCTGCCGCAACTTTAGGAGCAAGTGCTTCATGAATAACAGCACTTGCTCCTAAAATTTCACCAGAGTAACGAAAATGAGAAACGTTACTCCAGCTTAAAGATGCTCCCATCTACCTGAATCTGGCCCATAGTTGGTTAATAAAGCTTTCCTAGATTGCCAGTACATTGCCCCAGAGATAGCCTTACATCCTTTATGGCCAACTCCGAAGTCAAGTTTATCAATAAGTATCAATTTAAACAAACAAATGGAGATCATCAAACGACATTGGGGTATCCTTTTACTGGACCCCAAATTAGGTTCAGTACTTGCAACATAAAAAAATATAGTTGCTCCCAGTAGGATCCATCTGTGACGGGAGTCACTGGGTGGGGGGCTTGTGGAACCCAGCTTACCTTGGAGAGCTCTGGAAACTCCTTGTCCAGCTCTCCTGGCCCCTACTATGTGTAAGTCATCCTGTGTCTATTAGGAGCACAGGGTGACCGAAAAACTCCTGTCGGGTCTGCTTAACCCAACCAACCGTACAACCTTACCAGACTCTGCATTTTGCTTTACCCCCTGTTATCCAGGGTTTTATGTGTGGTTTGTGTTGAAAGAATGAAAAGGCTCTTTCACTTGGGACATTAATATTCCTGAACAATTGCCCTTAAGAAAATATGAAGATAAATGGTTTTACCTTTAAGACTGCTAGATTGTTTGCGGTGTGGCTGTATTCCATTGTTCTATTTTTTCTATCTGCCTTATGAGCAACCTATTATGGGATGTATAGGTGTATTAGCTGGGAAAGGGAAGGGGGGTTTCTCCAGCAGCCCCTCCCAAAGATGATCTACTATTGAAATGTTTTGAATACCTGTATGTCATGTTACCGGAGAAGGTAAAGTTTACCGTGCCCTGTGTCATTATGCAAAGAAGGGGGATTGTCTCCTGAGTATATATCTATTTGTGCCTGTGTTTGAATAAAGAATATGTTTTCACCCTACACGATGCTTCCACAAGTGACTGTGTGGGCTAAGGGAGCTTGGATCGCGCTGGTACCGAACAAAAGGAAGCTTTTACGATGGACAGACTCTTGAGTATGGGGGTCCCTGACATTGGTGACAAGCGGTGGTATTGTGCTTCCTAGCTGTGAACATGTCCAAACCACCACCGGGATCCAGGGTCCGGAAAGCAGGAGCCGAGAGGTACAGATACCAACCACCATGAAACAGGGATTCAGAAGGAGGTTGCGAGAGACGCGGATACAGCACAGGGGACAAGTGTCAGAGCATGTGTGACACTGAGTATAGATCTATATGTGCCTGTGTTTGAAGAAAGAGTCTGATGTTTTCACCCTACACTGATAATTTTACAAGTGACTGGGTGGGCTAAGAGACCTTGGATAGTGCTTGTACAGGACAAAGGAAGCTTTTACAGCGGACAGACTCTTCTCAAGTACGGGAGTCAGTGAAACCACCATCCAGTGTCTGGTTCCTCTCACCCCCTAGCCATGTTTTGTAACTGGCATGTTTCAGTGTAAAAAAGTAAATAAAAAAAAAATGGTGTAAGATGTGTCATTTTGTACATCGACAAGAGTGTCAAAGATACCTCTGGCAAGACCTATTCCATTAGAATTGTTTTCACCTGTTCCACTGAATATGTGGTCTACTATATGTCTTTCCCCTGTGGTCTCCTCTATGTGGGCTGCACTGTTCGCATGGGGAGGGCCCACTTTGGGGAGCACAGGTGGTTTAGGGAGGATGGGGAGGAAGATCACAGTGTCCCCAGCTACTTCATAACACATCACAAGTCAAGGGAAGGTGGTGTAATTCGCAAGCTTCCAGAGGCTTGGTTATAGGGAGACCTACTGGATCTTTACACTCAACACCATGATACCTGGAGGTTTAAATGAGGAACTAGAAATCAATACCATTATACTGTAGAATGCTTAGGGCTCACCTAATTATTTCCTTTGCCTAGTTATCAAAATAATAACATTTGTAATAAAAAAAAATAATAATAATTCTGCGTGATTTTTAATTCACTTATAATGGATGTGTATTTTGAGTCATATTGTTTTTAGAGGTCGACCGATATATCGGCCGATATTTGGTGTTATTTAATCAATCGGCATCGGCCGATTTTGCTGGGAAAGAAAGACGATATTTCAGTGTGATTAAACCTCAGCGCAACTTGCTAAAAAGCTTCTGTAATAGAAGTCAATGCAAGTTGCCTGAGACGTTTAATTACTTCTCCCTTCTGGGCAGCCTGCTAAGTTTTGAGAAAAGATATACAATGTTGATACTTATCAATTAACTGAACTCAGTGAAGAAGAAGTTCTCAGTTTAACCATTTAAAGATTAATCTTTTTTGACACTTGTTGCTTACAAGTAAAAATCCTGGGGCAGATTCACAAAGACGTAATATTCCGCTGCGTAATCGAAATACGGTACGCTGCCGTATTTCACCAGACTCTACACCGAATTCAGGTAGTTTTTTTGCGCGTACGCTATTGTTTCGTATTTTTTTTCCGCCGCGCAATCGAAATACGTGATTAGGGGGCGTGAAGCATTTAAATTAAGCGCGTCCCCGCGACGATCGAACTGCGCATGCTCTGTTCAGGAATTTCCCGCCGTGCATTGCGCGAAATCACGTCGTGACGTCATTCGTTGTTTGAGTAGCGGCGTTTACGAACATTCCTATTCCCGGACGACTTACGTTAAAAATAATAAAAGACATCGGAAAACGTTGAAATTCGACGCGGGAACGACGGCCATACTTAACATGGGCTGTCTAATATTAGACCAGCAAAAAGCAGGTATAGTGAAACGGAAAAAAAAGATGACTAAAGGTGCCGTAAGAGATTGCGTTGAAAGTGCGAAATTTTGTGGATTGCAGGCAAAAGCTCATTAGCATACCCTGACGGCGAAAAACAACAGGAAGTCCGCCCAGTGGCCGCAATTTTCTGGCAGCGTAGATCTGAAGGCGTACTAACACGTAATACAGTCGAAATGAAGCCCGCAGGTGTCTTTTCATGGTTTGAGGATTTCGACTAGCGTAAAAACGCCCGTAAGTCGAAATTACTCCAGTCTAACAACATTTACACAGGCGTAATCGCTTTGTGAATCTAGGCCCCTGTATTTTCTGCTAGAAAATCACTTAGAACCCCCAAACATTATATATATTTTTTTTTAGCAGAGACCCTAGGAAATAAAATAGCGATTGTAGCAATATTTTATGTCACACGGTATTCGCACAGCGGTCTTTCAAACTAATTTTTTTGGAAAAAAATACACTTTAATGAATAAAAAAAAAACTAAACAGTAAAGTTAGCCCATCACTTCCTGATTCCCTTACCGAAGATGGCAGCAGCAGCACCCGAGGGAGAGATCGACTTCGGGTGCCGACATCGCATGCGCCCAGGACAGGTAAGTGTCCATATATTAAAAGCCAACAGCTACAGTATTTTTTTTTTCAGCGGAACTCCGCTGCTTTCACACTGGACTGTCATTCTAGTGGCACTATTTGGCTGCTAGCGGGGCACTTATATCCCAGCTAGCGGGCTGATGAAGGGGTTAAATGCTCTTGTGTAGCGCCACTACAGATGCGCTTTGCAGGCTCTTCGGGAGCGGTGCCATTTTTAATGGGCAGGAGTGGTGGAGGAGTGGTATACACCACTTCAAAGATGCTGCTTGCTGGACTTTTTTTTAACATCCTGCCAGCGCACCGACTCAGTGTGAAAGCACTTGGGCTTTCACACTGAGACTGCAGGGGAGCCATTTTTGCAGGCACTTTATAGGCGCTATTTTTAGCCCAAAAGCGCCTGAAAAACGCCAAAGTGTGAAAGGGGTCTAACTGTTAGATTTTATGAGATGAAGGGGGGGGGGGGAATATAAAAAAAATCGGCCTAACATATCGGCCCAAAAAAATCGGCATCATGAATCGGCCATAGGCAGCCGCGATTTCTAAATATCGGCATCGGCCAGAGAAAAACCCATATTGGTCGACCTCTAATTGTTTTTATTGTGTTGTAGGATCAGTAATTGCATTGCATTGAATTTTATTGTTTTCCACTAAGTTTTTTGATTATTTTAATGTCAATTTGATTCATATACCGTATATACTCGAGTATAAGCCGAGGTACCTAATTTTACCACAAAAAAACGGTGAAAACTTATTAACTCAAGTATAAGCCTAGGGTTAGAATGCAGCAGCTACTGTAAGCGGAAAAGAGGGTCAACAATGCCCATTTGCTTGCCTCACTGTGCCCATTGCAACCTTACTGTTCCAACCTCACTGTGCCCGAGTCAGTGTACCTACCTGATTGACAGGCTACAGGCATCTATTCATTGTTTAAAAGTCGCGGTCTCCTTCTGGTCCCTTCCATGATGGGCGTTTCTCAGCAGACACAGTTCCGCCTATCACAAACGTTCTCTCATCCTCAGATTCAGTTTCACAGCAGACACTGTGTTCAGTGTTCCGCCAGTCGCGGACGTCTTTTTATCCTCGGACAAGGGGACATCCGTGATTGGCGAAACACTGAACACGGTGTCTGCTGGGAAGCTGAGTCCAAGGATGAGAGAACGTTCCGCCTATCACGGCAGGGACCAGGAGGACACTGCGACTTTTAAACAATGGACACCCACAGCCTGTCAATAAATTCAGGTACACTGACTCGGGTATAAGCCGAGGGGGGTATTTTCAGCCTTAAAAAAAAAAAAAAAAAAGGGCTGAAAAACTTGGCTTATATGAGGTGTGACAGGGTACACGATTGTATGTACACCAGTGAGAGACTGGAAAGGTCAGCGTTCCCTGCCCTGGAAGGGGTTAAGCCTGGCCAACAGGTAAACCTCCTCTCTTCCCCCTATTAATTAACAGTCACCTGGTAAGGAAGTGGGAAGTGAGAGCTCAGTGTGAGAGGTATGCTGAGCCGGACGGACAGGTTGGAAACTGTCTGCATTGGAGGAACAAGGTCTGTCACAGATAATTGTTTATTTGGACTGTTATTCTGTTTGTTTTATACTGGAGGCTGGAATAGCCCCTCCAGTACAGTTTAGTGAGGGACACTTCTGTGAGTTAGCCTCCTAAATTGTAGTAGTCCATTTTGTTTTGTATTATTTCTTTTGTGTGCAATAAAGCCGTATTTATTGGTTGAGATCAGCGACTTTGCTGCATTACATTACTGCTATTTCTGCGACCTTGTCACAACGGTAATACGATTTTTCATTTTATTCTTTGTGTCACCCAGTATGTTCATCATGTTGATCAGGGGAACTAGAAATGCTACTTGTAAAGCTACGTTTTTCCCCGTTCTTCCCCTTTCCATATATATTAACCATTTCCATACACAGATTTATATCATGTCTATTCCACGGTTATCTTTGCTGTCAGCGTTCTAGTCTCCTGTGTAGCCGACTCCACCCATCCTTATCTGATTGGTCAGTGCCGAACCGAGCTGACAGCTCAAAAGTCTCCTCCTTTCCTTTCAGGACTGCTTGTTCTGGTCTTCTGTCAGTGGCGTGAGCGAGGTATGGAGACGCCACCAACATTCCACTATACATCGGTTCCCTGCCTGTGCCCTACAGCTATCATCCAGTCCCTCCAAATTGCTGAAGCTATCCTGACACGTTTGCACCAGCCACATGAGCAGTATACAGGAGTTTTCTATAAGTGAGCTTGCAATAAACCGTTTTTAACTCGTACTAATCTGGCGCCCTGCTCTATTTCTTTGCATGTCTATGAGGGATTCCCAGATCCTCAACGAGAAGCTGCCAGAGATTGTGTGTGCCTTTTTACCATCCATCTTCCCAGTTGACTACTCATCATTGTTTGGACTTTATATTGTTAATTCCACTGTGGTACTGAGCGCTGATTGCACTTGTCTATACAAGTCTGATTGAATATGTATTCGGCCTGTTTTTATTAGCATACTAACATACTATACTAATTATGGTATTTATCAGATCCGGTGTGAGTTTTGTTTTGCTGGAGCCAACAATGGATCTGGGCAGAACACAAAGAAGTTTATTGTGAGCATACTACCTGAAGTGACCTGGGATGACATGCTAAGCTTGCTACATGTTGTAGCTTTACCCTTGCTGAGTGTTTACTTCATGAGGTGGTAGTTGGCGATCGCCCCACATACTGGATAACTGGTTGGCAGTTTGAATCAGTGGATAATTTACTAATGCACACGTCACCTTATGGACTTTTTTCACACTTGATGTATATGAGCACTAAGGCACTTTTGTTATTGCATTATCATTTTGTATACATTTACAGTGGGGCAAATAAGTATTTAGTCAGCCACCAATTGTGCAAGTTCTCCCACTTAAAAAGATGAGAGAGGCTTGTAATTGTCATCATAGGTATACCTCAACTATGAGAGACAAAATGTGGAAACAATCCAGACAATCCCATGGTCTGATTTGGAATGAATTTATTTGCAAATTATGGTGGAAAATATGTATTTGGTCAATATCAAAAGTTCATCTCAATACTTTGTTATACATCTTTGTTGGCAATGACAGCGGTCAAACGTTTTCTGTATGTCTTCACAAGGTTGTCACACACTGTTGCTGGTATGTTGGCCCATTCCTCCATGCAGATCTTCTCTAGAGCAATGATGTTTTGGGGCTGTCGCTGGACAACACAGACTTTCAACTCCCTCCAAAGGTTTTCTATGGTGTTGAGTCCTGGAGACTGGCTAGGCCACTCCAGGACCTTGAAATGCTTCTTACGAAGCCACTCCTTTGTTGCCCGGGTGGTGTGTTTGGGATCACTGTCATGCTGAAAGACCCAACCACGTTTCACCGTCAATGCCCTTGATGATGGGAGGAGGTTTGCACTCAAAATCTCACGATACATGGCCCTATTCATTCTTTCATGTACACGGATCAGTCAACCTGTTCCCTTTGCAGAGAACCAGCCCCAAAGCATGATGTTGCCACCCCCATGCTTCACAGTAGGTATGGTGTTCTTTGGTTGCAACTCGGCATTCTCTCTCCTCCAAACACGACAAGTTGTGTTTCTACCAAACAGTTCTACTTTGGTTTCCTATGACATTCTTCCAATCCTCTTTTGAGTCATCCAAATGCTCTCTAGCAAACCTCAGACAGGCTCGGACATGTACTGGCTTAAGCAGAGGGACACGTCTGGCACTGCAGGATCTGAGTCCCTGGCGGCATAGTGTGTTACTGATGGTAGCCTTTGTTACGTTGTTCCCAGCTCTCTGCAGGTCATTCACTAGGTCCCCCCGTGTGGTTCTGGGATTTTTGCCCACCGTTCTTGTGATCATTTTGACCCCACGGGGTGAGATCTTGCGTGGAGCCTCAGATCGAGGGAGATTATCAGTGGTCTTGTACGTCTTCCATTTTCTAATTATTGCTCCCACAGTTGATTTCTTCACACCAAGCTGCTTGCCTATTGCAGATTCAGTCTTCCCAGCCTGGTGCAGGTCTACAATTTTGTTTCTGGTGTCCTTCGACAGCTCTTAGGTCTTCACCATAGTGGAATTTGGAGTGACTGTTTGTGGTTGTGGACAGGTGTCTTTTATACTGATAAGTTAAAACAGGTGCCATTAATACAGGTAATGAGTGGAGGACAGAAGATCCTCTTAAAGAAGAAGATGCAGGTCTGTGAAAGACAGAAATGTTGCTTGTTTGTAGGTGACTAAATACTTATTTTCCACCATAATTTGCAAATAAATTCTTTCCAAATCAGACAATGCGATTGTATGGATTTGTTTCCACATGTTGTCTCTCATAGATGAGGTATACCTATGATAACAATTACAGGCCTCATTGTTTTTAAGTGGCAGAACTTGCATAATTGGTGACGGACTAAATACTTTTTTGCCCCACTGTATATCAGATTATATGCACTTTGGATATGTGATGACAATGCGATATTTATAGTATTAGCATTAATTATTGTTGTTTTTATTCCAATTATGTTATTCTTGGCACTGGAGACATTCAGAATTTAAGTATAAAGAAAAAGGGGGGTGATTGGGTAAGGGGAAGGGTGGGCCAGGGGAATAGAAGAGGATAAGAAAATACAAGGGAATTGCACTCACATGGGCCACATCCGTATATATGATCAAAAAGCAATAACTGTGGAGAGGTATTGATGGTCGGACTTTGAGGCCAAGGAAGTAGGTAAAAAATATAATTTTAATATTACCAATTAAACATAACAGTATAAATGCATAGTAACAATAAAATAGCAAAAACAATAATTCATATACATGGGAAAAACCGTTGTGTACAAAATCCCTAAAGTTGCCAACGCACGTTTCGCCATGGGGCTTCTTCAGGGCAGTTGTTAAGGATTTTGTAAGACGATGTATAGCCAGAAAAACAGAATAGTTATATTGCCAATGATCCTATACCGAATGAATTCAAGGGCACACACCACAATCACGTAGTCAAAGGTAGGTACTTGCTTCAAAAGAGTCCTTAGATCTTCTTACAGATCTTTAGTTGATAACAAAGTCAAGGTAGAGATCGCTTTACGATTTATGTGAAACGTGACACTATTGGCAACCTCCATTCAATAATGAAGGGTCCTGGAGCCAACTGGGACATATAACCAATGTAGATTAAACTTGAATTCCTTCAGGTGTATTAAACCACCGCTAGATACGTCTATTTTTGAGGCTAAAAGATTTAAGTGTGTCACTCGGATGAACACCCTGGGACATGGACCTCACGTTTAAATAACCACTTGAAAACCTGGCTTAAATCTTTTAGCCTCAAAAATAGACGTATCTAGCGGTGGTTTAATACACCTGAAGGAATTCAAGTTTAATCTACATTGGTTATATGTCCCAGTTGGCTCCAGGACCCTTCATTATTGAATGGAGGTTGCCAATAGTGTCACGTTTCACATAAATCGTAAAGCGATCTCTACCTTGACTTTGTTATCAACTAAAGATCTGTAACAAGATCTAAGGACTCTTTTGAAGCAAGTACCTACCTTTGACTACGTGATTGTGGTGTGTGCCCTTGAATTCATTCGGTATAGGATCATTGGCAATATAACTATTCTGTTTTTCTGGCTATACATCGTCTTACAAAATCCTTAACAACTGCCCTGAAGAAGCCCCACGGCGAAACGTGCGTTGGCAACTTTAGGGATTTTGTACACAACGGTTTTTCCCATGTATATGAATTATTGTTGTTGCTGTTTTATTGTTACTATGCATTTATACTGTTATGTTTAATTGGTAATATTAAAATTATATTTTTTACCTACTTCATTGGCCTCAAAGTCCGACCATCAATACCTCTCCACAGTTATTGCTTTTTGTTTTTTGATTCAGAATTTAAGGTCTTGTAGACTTTGTATATTTAAGCTATTTTACTAGACCCTTTGCATCACAGCGAAGAGTACATTTTGAGATATTGCATCTTGATGTCAAGCCGGAGGTTACGGGGGCGGGACCGGATGCAGGTGTGTGGAGTGAGCGGAGAGAGGGAGACATGTGAGCGGCGTCTTCTCCAATCCCACCGCCCCTAAATGCGGACAAAATAACCCCGGTAATATCCCCCTGCTAGAATCCTGCACGAACTCTAACCTACCAGCCTGAACCGCTGCGAGCGTGGATACTGGCGTGGATACTGACGCCGACCGGTCTTGTCGCCCAGAAAGAGCCGCGGCGAATGTGGGTGCCCACGGATTTGGTGCCCGCTTGGGGTTCTTCCCCGGGACCCACCTGGAGCCCTCTCTGAGGTTTGTGGATGGCGAGGGGTTGATAGGGGCTGACGGCGGACGAAGGAGGCTCGGCTGCTGGAGCCTCTGATAGGGTGACGGCGGTCAGCTGACCAGGACTTGTGATCGGGTCAGTACACTGGTCGGAGGACGAAGGAGAGGGACAAGTGGGGTTCTTCTAGTGGCTATCCTGCCACCCCACTAAACCCCACTAAACCCGATATCCTGCTGAGCCCCTGCAGTAAGGAGGGACAGGTCGTGCCTCCCAGACCTAGCAGCAGCGCAAGCTGGGAAAAGACCCAGCAGAGTGGGAAGCTCACAGATTACAGTTTGCTCTTTGCAACAGCGTGAAGTCTTGGACGGTAGCACGGATAAGGACGGAGTGAGTAACCCATTAAACATTGCAAACCTTGGCATATTGTACCTGAAACTATGTAACCAAATCACTAATTGATGAACTGAATAATATTTTAAACCGTACCAAGCATCTCACTTTATTTTAGCTCCCCTGAGCAAGAAATTTAAAAACCTTTCCGTGGATATAGTGATATAAAGAGTAATTTAACATAACCCAGAAGAAGTGTATCATAAAAGGAACTGTGCATTAACTTGACTGATTACCTGATTAATGCCGCGTACACACGGTCGTTTTTTGCGATGAAAAAAAACAACGTTTTTTAAAACGTCATTTAAATTGATCGTGTGTGGGCAAAACGTTGTTTTTGTCTTAAAAAAAACGACCAAAAAAAAATTCCAACATGCTTGAACTTTTTGTGTCGTTTTTCAAAACGTCGTTTTTTGTTTCACAAAAAGTCACCGTGTGTAGCAAAAACGTCGTTCAAAACAACGTTTTTCAACCCGCGCATGCCCAGAAGCTAGTTATGAAGCGAGCTTCAATGGAAAAGAGTGGTGAACGTAACCTTACTTTTTGGGAAAAAAACGATGGTGTGTATGCAAAATTGTCTTTGAAAAGTGACGTTTCAAAAACGTTGTTTTTTACTTCACAGAAATCGCAAAAAACGACCGTGTGTACGCGGCATAACAGTTTTATTAACTGACTAAGGCTGGGTTCACACTATACTACACGACAGCAGTACAACTTTCATCCTACTTTGCTCTGCGCCATCTGTCCTACATTCATCCTACATTGATCCTACATTGGTCCTACATCCATCCGACTTTCATGAACAGGATACTACTTTGAACCGACTTTGTGATAGTCTGACTTGTTCTTTGACCAATCAAAACAATCCCAGAGTGAGATAAATTCCTTTTACTGCTGCTGTAATCACATGTCGGATGTCTGATAAGGACAAGGCTCCTACTTTGGTCCGACTTCAATGATATTCAATGGGCTGAAGTATGATGAATGTCGGAGCAAATTAGTACAGGGAGTGTTTTCAAAGTCGGACAGACTTGTGTCGGATCAGTTAAGACGGCTCTCATAGGGAAACATTGATTTTCACACGTCATGCGACATGAGCTCCCAATGTCGGAGCGTTTGTAGGACAAGTGTGAACCCAGCCTAAGCCTGGGTTCACACTATACTACATGACAGCAGTACAACTTTCATCCTACTTTGCTCTGCGACATCTGTCCTACATTCATCCTACATTCATCCTACATTGGTCCTACATCCAATCCGACTTTCATGAACAGGATACTACTTTGAACCGACTTTGTGATAGTCTGACTTGTTCTTTGACCAATCAAAACAATCCCAGGGTGAGATAAATTCCTTTTACTGCTGCTGTAATCACATGTCGGATGTCTGATGAGGACAAGGCTCCTACTTTGGTCCGACTTCAATGATATTCAATGGGCTAAAGTAGGATGAATGTCGGAGCAAAGTAGTACAGGGAGTGTTTTCAAAGTCGGACCGACTTGTGTCGGATCAGTTAAGACAGCTCTCATAGGGAAACATTGATTTTCACACGTCATGCTACATGAGCTCCCAATGTAGGAGCGTTGTCGGAACAAGTGTGAACCCGGCCTAAGGGGGGAAGGTAAGGAAAAACTGCACCAAGCACTTTATCCCCCCTTGTACCGGTGTATAGGAGGGACGAGAGTGAAAGAGTTGCCTCTCTTTTTTCCATCTTTTTTTTTTTCCGGGGCAGCTTTGACAAAAACCCGGAAGGTCAAAAGGGAAAAAAAAAAAATTAAATAAAAACTAAATCCAAAAAGTCAAAAGCTAAAAAATATCTAGGCAACTCACTCTTTGACGGACGGCTCATTCCGTTGTGTTGTTCCCTTACCATTCCTTACCACCCACCCCCCCTCCGGGATCCATCCCTAAGAAACTGACTTTTATTTTTCTCCTCCGCCTCCTTCTCTGCGATTTTTCCTTAAAAACAATGTCGGGCCCACAATCATTAAGATCGGCTAAGGACAAAGGGGGGGTAGCGGCCACTGCAGCGGCTAAATTGGAAAAATACGCTCATGCAGCAGAGCAAACCCCCAGTAAAAGTGGCCCCTCTCAGGCATCCCAGGCCCCAGGGAAAATAAATGCAGATATAAGAAGCCAAGGTGCAGGAGGTGGGGCGGTAACTAAAACTTCTGTTAATAAAAATACAGCCTTAGTAGATACGGACCCAACAGTAAACATCCCACCAGAAGAAGTTCCAACAATAAAAGACGTATTCTTGGTGGTGAACGAATGCAAAAGAACAGTTGGTCTCAGTGAGACAGGAACTTCAGAAAACCAACGAAAAGATACTGGAGGCGGAAGGGAGGATATCCCAAATAGAGGACGAATTGCACCCAGTCAAACAAGATGTTAAGGATCTGAAGACACAAACGGACAAAATAGAGGAAAAAGTGGATGAAATAGAGAATAGACTCCGGAGGGACAATATTAGGCTGGTGGGGCTCCCAGAAAGAAGTGAGGGGTCTTAGCCGATAGAATTTTTAGAAAACTGGTTTATAAAAGTATTTGGAAAAGAGACTCTCACAGGCGTTTATCATAGAACGAGCGCATAGAGTCCCCTTTAAACCACCTCCTTCTGGAGGGCGCCCTAGATCGATGCTTTTAAAATTATTGAACCACCGCGACAAAGAGACTTTATTGAGAAAGAGCAGGGAGATGGGAAATATTTTTTTTGAAGGCTCTAAGGTCTCATTCTACCCTGATTTCTCCCCTCAGCTTCAGAAGCAGAGGGCGGGCTTCATTGAGGATAAACGGAAAATGCAAAAGATTAATCTTTCTTATGGTTTATTGTATCCGGCGCGCCTACGCGTGTCAGTGATGGGCAGATCATTTTTCTTTGACACTCCGGAGGCTGCGGCAATATGGCTGGAGGAAAAAAAAGATCAATTACTAGTAGGGGAAGTAGGGGACACATAAATCCTACGTAGGGAAGGGGGGGATTATGGGGGTCAATTCAAATTAATTTAATACACTAAGAAGGGGGGAGTGGGGGGGTGGGAAGGAAGCACGCACTCAAATGAGAGGAACAGGTCACGAATGGAGGGATGGTATGATTGGCAAAGGGGGTGGGGGGAGGAGGGGAGAATGAATGTAAGTATGGTAGTAGTGGAACCGGTCACCAAATCAGCCCCTAGGGGATACCTAGGAAGGTGGGGGAAGGGGGGTGGGGTGGGCGGGAGAAGGGGGATTCATAATGGGGAGACACCTCTGGGGCAAGAGACGGGATCCAGTATAGGGTGGACAAAAGATATATATGCACAACTAGCACAACGCTTGGCAACACACAGGAAAACACGGATACCATATCACAGGGGATTGAGTAAAATGTCACGGAATACAAAAGATAAAACACACATACCACAAGTTTTTTAAAGGAGATACTAGGGGGAAGGGATATGGCCTTGGTCTATATCAAGAGACCGAGATTATGCTTTTTCCCCCATTGCTTTTTTTCCTTTTTTTTCTCTTTTTTTTGCCTGGTGACCAGTTCGGTATGTTCACTGAATTTTCAAATAGCACTTTTTTAAGAGAGATTTTGGATCACGAAATATATAAATATATAAATGTATGTATAAATGAGTAGAATTTTGAAAATAGGATCTTAGAATGTCCGTGGGATGGGGACACCAACTAATAGAGCAGTTGTTTTTGATGCATTAGATGGGTATAAGGTGGGAATAATTTGCTTACAGGAAACCCATTTTACAAATGATAGTAAAACACAGATTCCACATAGGAAATTTCAACATCAATTTCATTCAGTTCACACATCATATTCAAGGGGGGTGACAATCCTGGTAAAAGGGGGAGTGGGGTTTACTTGCAGGAGGGCCAGTATTGATGATGAGGGGCGTTATGTTTTCCTTCATTGTGTAATAGAGAGCAGAGAATATATAATTGCTAACATATACATCCCTCCTCCATTCAAACTAGAGGTTATGTACAAATGTATGGACTTTATCCTGGATAAACCCGGGATACCTGTCATTGCAATGGGGGACTTTAACGAGGTATTAAACAAAAAAATAGATAGGTTCCCAACGGCAAATGTACAGGAGACTCACTTATATCTGTTTTTACAAGAGACAGGGTTGTTGGACGTATGGAGGAAGAGAAATCCAGAGGGGGTACAGTTCTCCTGCTGCTCTAGCACCCATGCCACATTGTCCAGGATTGATTTAGTCGTGGGCAATGTGGAAGCCTCTCAAAAAATCAGGGAAATAGAATATCTACTGCGGGGAATATCAGATCACTCCCCGGTGATAACAACGGTAAATCTAGAGGGAAGAAGATCCGCTACGGTATGGAAAATAAGCCCCCTATGGTTCAAATTAATGGGAAACTCTGAGGAGATAATGGCTAAAATAAAAGAGTTTATAGATTTTGAGGGAACTGCAACATGGGGGGTAATGTGGGACACGCTGAAAGCCTTCCTCAGAGGTATATGTATCCAACAGGTGGCGAAAGCAAAAATGATCTCAAAAGAACGAGAAAATAGAATTAGAAATGAAGTAGCGAACACCGAAAAGGAATACATAGTAAATCCAACAGAGGAGAGAAAAAGAATATGGCTAGATAAGCAACAAGAATACAAAATAGAGCTGATAAAAAAATCAGAAAATAAGAGAATGTTCCAAAAACAAGCGGCATATGGGGAGGGGGAGGGGGTAGGTAAAATGTTGGCCCATTTAATAAGAACAAATTCCACTCCATCTGCTGTTCCGGCTATTAAAGTTAGTAACAGTAATATATCCACAAATGTGGCGGAGATAACAGACATATTTAGAGAATACTACGAAAAACTATATAAGTCCCAAAGAACAGCAGGAGGAGAGGAATTGAAACGCTTTTTTAGAAACTTAGAACTGCGCTCTCTCACAGGAACGGAGATGGAGCAAATGGAGAAACCAATAACATTAGAAGAGGCTCAGATAGCAGTCAGAGAAATGGCCAATCAGAAGTCCCGGGACCAGACGGACTACCAGCAGAGACTTATAGATATTACGGGAAGGTGCTGCTCCCAGAACTTTTGAAAGTATTTAATGAGGCCATGGTAGAGGTTAAATTGCCTACTTCAATGACAGAGGCCACAATAATAGTGCTGCACAAGGAAGGGAAGGACCCATTGGAAGCATCATCATACCGGCCTATCTCTCTCCTAAGGCAGACACTAAAATCCTGGCTAAAATTATGGCTAGCAGGTTAAATAAAATAATCTCAAGACTTATACATCAGGACCAAACAGGATTTATTCCAGGTAGATTAACCAGTATAAACATCAGGAGGGTATTCCTTAACCTGCAAATCCCCACAGAAAACAGTGGCAATAGGGCAGTCATGTCCTTAGACGTGGTCAAAGCCTTTGATAGTTTAGAATGGGAATACATCTGGTATGCCCTAGAGGCCTTCAGGTTTGGCCCCATCTTTATTAGATGGATTAAAATACTGTACTGTAACGCAAAAATTAGAGTCAATAATGAATATTCAGTAAAGGTAAAGATGGAGAGGGGCACGAGGCATGGGTGTCCATTGTCACCCCTACTCTTTGCATTGGCAATGGAACCGCTTGCCACAGCCATAAGAAGGGACAGGATAATGAAGGGATTTATAAGATCGATTAGAGAGGAGAAAATTGCTCTATACGCAGACGATGTTCTTCTATTCCTAGAGGACACAGGTCACTCCATTAGAAGGGCAATGACTATCTTCAGAGAGTTCGGC
This sequence comes from Rana kukunoris, assembly GCA_029574335.1. NCBI lineage: Eukaryota > Metazoa > Chordata > Amphibia > Anura > Ranidae > Rana > Rana kukunoris. Next base: position 40,746 of record JAJQKJ010002683.1, read on the forward strand.
AATATATCTGGACTGGTAATAAATTGGGAGAAATCGGCCTTGATGCCGATAGACCCAATGAGGAACCAGATCCAGGAGGAGATCCCAAAGTTGGACACAGCGGGGAAAATGCAGTATCTGGGTATAATAATTGCACCGGATCTTAACAAATACATAGAGAATAATTTGGAACCATTGTTACTTAAATTTAAAAAGAAAATTGGAATCTGGCGGCACCTCCCATTATTGGTGGCTGGGAGGTGCAACCTGATTAAAATGGTATGGATGCCACAATTACTTTATGTATTACATAATACTCCTATATGGATACACAAAAAATGGTTTAAGAAGATAGACGCCCTGTTCAGGGAATTAATATGGAAAGGAGGACTTGCTAGAATAGGACTGCAGACTCTGCAGCTGCCAATGAGAGAGGGGGGAATGGCAGTACCCCATCCACGTTGCTACTTTTTGGCTGCACAACTGCAGCACATAGGAGTTAAAATGGAACCAGGAGAGGATATAAACGGAAGTTTAATGATCCAAGGGGCCCCCCCATGAAACAACCTTGGAGGTGATGGAGGCCAACTCATTTATCAACATGACCCCTACGGTCAAGATGGTAACTAAAGTGTGGAAAGCCATAACGATAGAGGGAGGACAGGTGGGAGTGACAGAGTACGCTCCATTGTGGAATAATAGGAACCTTCAAGAGCTCGAAACAGTGGGAGAAATCAAATAATGGGCAGTAAATGGGATAACAAGATTGGCTCAGTTATATGAGGGAAGGACTTTAAAAACATTCGCCACCCTGATAGAGGAATACGAAATTCCCAATTGCACGTTCTACAGGTATCTCCAAGTTAGGCATGCATTAAATACTTAGTTTAATAGAGCGGGACCAAACTGGATTAAGCCACGAGAAGAGGAAAATAAGTAATTAATAGGGGTAAAGTCCAAGATTATGATATGCAGGGAATGAGAAATGTTTGGTATAAAGAAAATGTTGTACAGTGCCTGCCGCCGAGAATGTGTTTTTAGCACGCCAGCATCGCGCTGAATCTCGGCGACAGGCTGCCGATATCTCGCACTCGCTGTAATAGTAAAAGCACATTCCAGCGAGTGCGTCATAGAAGCGACGGGGATCCGACGCGGATTCCCGCCAATTCTACACGTGGGCGGAGTTTGTTATGAATCCTGAAGGAGAAATCCCCGCCGGATTTTTAAAGAAAAATCTGGCATGGGTTCCCCCTCCGGAGCATTAACGGGCCCTTAGGTCTGTTATGGGTTGTAAGGAGACCCCCCTATGCCGAAAAAACGGCGTGGGGGTCCCCCCACAATCCATAACAGACCCGTATCCAAAGCACGCCGGCCGGCCGGTCAGGAAGGGAGTGGGGGCGAGCGAGCGCGCCCCCCCCCTCCTGAGCCGTACCGGGCAGCATGCCCTCAAACATGGGGGGGTTAGGTGCTCTGGGCAGGGGGCGCACTGCGGCCCCCCACCCCAGAGCACCCTGTCCCCATGTTGATGAGGACAGGGCCCCTTCCCGACAACCCTGGCCGTTGGTTGTCGGGGGTATGCGGGCGGGAGGCTTATCGGAATCTGGAAGCCCCCTTTAATAAGGGGGCCCCCAGATACCGGCCCCCCACCCTAAGTGAATGAGTATGGGGTACATTGTCCTACCCATTCACCTGCAAATAAAAAAGTGTAAACACAAATAAACCACACAGGGTATTGAAATATTTTATTAATTGGCCGCCGGGGGGGGGGTGTGTATGATCGCTTTTATAAAAGCGCCCCCTCCGGGGGCTTCTGTGGGGGGTGGGTGCCGCCGTCTGGTTCTCTTCCGCGCCGGGGGGGGGCGCTTTGATAAAAGCGCCCACCACCCGGCGGGCTTTCTTTCGACGCCTTCGGCGGCGGGGGGGTCTTTCCCACTCTCTGGGGTCTTCTCCTGCTCTCGGGGGTCTTCTCGCTCTCCGGGGGTCTTCTCCGCTCTGGGGTCTTCTCCGCTCTCCGGGGGTCTTCTTCTTCTTCAGGACTCGCCGCCGCTAACTTCGTGTGTTAGCTCAATTACTGGCGCGCGGCGAGTCCCCTACTCTGTGAGTCG
>JAJQKJ010002696.1:0-125728 GCA_029574335.1 Rana kukunoris
TGGCCACATACAGAGGCGCAACATGCAGGAACGCATCAGGCTTCTGGAACACCCAGACGCATTCTGACATTTCTCTCCTACATGGAAAAATCATCATTTATTTGCTAGAAAATTACATAGAACCCCAAAACATTATATATGCTTTTTTAGCAAAGACCCTAGAGAATACAAGGCGGCGGTTACAACTTTTTATCTCGCATGGTATTTTCGTCGAAATTTTTTGAACGCGTGTGCTAAAAAAAACCAGTAAAGTTAGCCCAATTTTTTTTCATAATGTGAAAGATGACGTTACGCGGAGTAAATAGATACCCAACATGTCACCCTTCAAAATTGCGCACAATGATGGAATGGCGCCAAACTCTGCTACTTAAAAATCCCCATAGGCGACGCTTTAATTACTTTTGTTGGTTACATGTTTTTAGTTAGTCTAGGGCCAAAATGATTGCTCTCGCTCTAACGTTCGCACCACGGGCACACGGGGACAGGGGTGCTTTAAAAAATGGGTATTGCAGAGTATTTGGGTATTGCAGAGTATCGCGCAGGGGTATTGGGGTATTGCAGAGTATTGGGATATTGCAGAGTATTGCGCAGGGTATTGCAAAGTATTGGGGTATTGCAGAGTATGGCGCAGGGTATTGGGGTATTGCAGAGTATGGCGCAGGGTATTGCAGAGTATTGGGTATTGCAGAGTTTTGCGCAGTGTATTGGGGTACTGCAGGGTATTGGGGTACTGCAGGGTAGTGGGGTACTGCAGGTGTATCGCGCAGGGTATTGGGGTATTGCAGAGTATTTTGCAGGGTATTGCACAGTATTGGGGTACTGCAGAGTATTGGGGTATTGCAGAGTACTGGGGGTACTGCAGAGTACTGGGGTATTGCAGGGTACTGGGGTATTGCTGAGTACTGGGGTACTGCAGGGTACTGGGGTACTGCAGAGTATTGGGGTACTGCCAGAGTATTGGGGTACTGCAGGGTATTGGGGTACTGCAGGTACTGGGGTACTGCAGGGTACTGGGGTATTGCAGAGTATTGGTGTATTGCAGAGTACTGGGGTACTGCAGGGTACTGGGGTACTGCAGAGTATTGGGGTACTGCAGGGTACTGGGGTATTGCAGAGTACTGGGGATTGCAGGGTACTGGGGTATTGCAGAGTACTGGGGTATTGCAGAGCTGGGATGGATGGAGGGATGGCTGGATCTGTGACTGCATTTGTCACAGATCCAGCCACAGCGCAGCTGCTGACACCCCGCTCCCCCCCTCTCCTCGCACACTGTACTGAACGGTACAGAGAGGAGACTCAGGAGAGGGAGGAACCGGCGTCATCAAATGACGGCGTTTTTTTTACAAGTGATCACGTGGTAAACGCCGCTGTCAGCGGCAATTTACCGTGATCCATGATGGTCTTCTAGACCTGGCGAGCACGGACACTTCCGCGAGCGCGTCCCAGGGGACGCACAAACGCGGAGGTGCAGGACGATGTCCCAGGGACGTCGTGTCAAAGTAACTCAAAAGAGGTTAAAGAATATCTGCTAAACCTGTACGGTTTAGCAGATATTCCCCTCGCAGTGCGCCGCCGATTGCAGTGGCGCATGCGCAGGGGGTCCCTCAGCTAAAGGGCCGGCAGCCGCCGGACCTTGCCGAAGTGACGACATCGCCGCTCCAGCCAATCACAGCGCTGGAGTGGCGATACCCGGAAGACACGCCAGGCAAGATGATATCTCGCTCGGCGTGGACCAGGTAAGTTTCCTACACCTCGTTTTAAGTATTTCATAATGAGCTGGTATGCAGCGCATACCAGCTCGTTATAGCGTTTCCCTTTCAGGTGTAAAAAAAAATGGATATACAACCTCTTTAAAAAAGTTTACATTCTGTGAGTGGATGCAACATATTTGGTATTTTCCGTTTAGAAATGTCGGCCCAGATTCACGTACATCTGCGCATTATTGGACCGGCGTAGCGCACCGCCTTTACGTTAGACTTGCGCAATTTTGCCGCGTAATCACTCTATTCTCATAGCTTTTGCGCAGGAAATTGCGCATACGTAACGTTTTTCCAGAGGCGTAAGGAGGAGTAATAGAAATTGGGAAGGACGTGGGCGTGTTACATTGAAATGAGCCGTGACCCCATGCAAATGAAGGGCCGGCCGGCTCGCACATGCGCGCTTGAAGGAGACCATGGTCAGCTCCGCTATGCGCATGCTCACAACTCGGGAGCGGCGCAATCAGTGAAATTGGAAATGGACTAGGGCAACTTTGTGAACTACGCAGACAGCATAAATAGACAGACACAAATGCACTTCCTTTGCAAAAGTACATCCCTTTGTATCCCTCCCTCTACAGCAAGGTGCTTTTGTTTGTTTGTGACGTGTCTTTGAGATATTTGGGGAATGTTTTGCAGAGTGATTTTTGTCTTTTATGTGTTTTCTTTGTTGTTATTTTGTTTAAATTATATTTTTGCTGGGCATTTTTTTTTTTTTGCTCGTCATTTATTTAATTTTTTTGGTTCTGTTTGTGCATGATTTTGGAATGTGTGGGTGATATTCCTGCGGGAAAAGGGGTGTCACCCTCATTTGTGGTGGAGAAGTGATCCCCAGGTCTGTGTGAATGGTGTATGAATGTACAGTGACATAATTGGAGCCGTGGCGTGGCGTTGCAGCTCACAAGTCCTGCATGGTGGACTGGTGCCAATCCAATTTGATGTGGATGTGATGTGTCTGTGCTAGGGACCACAGTGGTGTGCATGCATGCATTCTCATTGTGCCATGATTAATGTGTGTGTTTAACGTGCAAAGATGCATAATGTGAGCTGGCATGAGATGGGGTCATGAGATGGGGTACCAGTGCATATGCAGAGTCACCTTGAAGGGAAAAGACAGGAGGATGTTAGTCATGCATGTGCCACTTGTGAGGTGTGCATCACGGGAAGGGATAGTCATGCCTGCCACCCATGTCACTCACCAACCAGCCAGCTGTCCCCATACATGTTCTGTTCGAAATCTGTGGGGATGGGGCTCTGATTGTATATGTAGCTGTCATGGGTGTCATGGGTGGTGCCATGTGTTGGGCTGCTGATGTCCTCCTGCAAGGTTGTGGTAATTCCAGGATGGCATGAGGGGTGAATCTGAAGATGCGAGACACCTCAGAATCACTCATGCCAAAGATGTCTATGCGTGTGTGATATATCAAGTGAAGAGTGAGGGGCTTGTATCAGATAAGAATATTGTATTAGATTAGATTAAATTGTAAATTTTATATAAGCAAATAAAAAATAAAAATAAAACATCTCCCGTGCCCTCCTTAGTGCCATCCTCCGTGCCCTCCTCCTTCTTTGTTCATCTAAAGTCAGTAGTATAGCTATGTGCGACGATGCCCCTGGCATGTTGGCATACAGATTGTTGAGCAACACGTGTGACTGCTGAACTCCTCACTAACAGTGTTGCTTTATCTGACAAGTAGACTTGTTTTCTTTTTTTAGACCAGCTTTTATCAGCTCTAATTTTAGACAGGACATTTGCTGTTGCGCACACTGCGTCGCCTGCGCTGCCCCAACGTTGTTTTGTGGATCCCCGTAAGTCCCTCATTAGCATATTTAACTAGCAAATCAATGGTGTGTCTATCGCACTTTTGCGCGGACGGATGCGCCAGTCTAACGAAATTACGCGGGACAAAAAAAAGACGATTTTTTGCGTATCTCGTTCTGGGGATGCCGCGCAACGAAACGCACGCGCACATTTAGACTTACACACGCGCATCTCCTAATCGCTCTGTGAATCTGGGCGTCCTCTTTAAAGTGGAGGTGCAACCCTAATTTGTAACTTCTGCCTTAACAAAAGTCCTTTTGCTATCTATTCATAGTTCACTGTTTCAATTTTTTTTCAAAAATTCCATACCTTTTTTTCAGCGTCCGGAAACAGGCACTTCCGGGTTGTAATCTTGCGGAACCGGGCGTGTCGCTAAGTCTACGATCGCCGCATAGATTCATGGGATTGATGACCATTCTCCTCGTCACGCTGACGAGGAGAATATTGTATTTACCAGCAGGGCACGAATTCTCGCAAGATTTGACATGTCACATGACTCTGCAGCCAGTCATGTGATGAGGGCAGATACAATTCGCCATTTAAACTCTTTTTAACTGTTGTATTGGTCACAGCAGGGGCGTCTCCTTTTCAGGGGGCCACCGGCCGTTGTGATGGCAACTGTGCAGTGTTGACGGCGCGGCTCGCCGTCAACACTGTGCATGCGTGGGATAGCACGGTGAATGCTGGGACATCAGCATTCACCGCATCCCGGAACTAAATACAGGAGGGCTTCAGAGTGCCCACAATTAAGATGGCAATGTCCATCTTACTTTTTTTATAAAATATCCTTTTAGTTGAAATGAACATTCTGGCAGCTGCAAGAATGGGACTGCTGAGTACCCGATTTGATATCTGAACAGCAGCAGATTAATGTTAAAAAAGAAAAAAAAATTCCCGCGGAACCCCCGCTTTAATTTGATTGGATAGCAACGTGCCAGCTTTATTGCCATTATTATATTGATTCAAATTCAGAGATCATAAGTGGCGATTATGTTGGGAAAGTGACAACATCCGAAGTTTGTGTTTTGCTCTGGTTAATCTTGTGCTTTTGGATTGAGAAGGATGCTGTTCTAGATATTGAATTGTAGAAAGAAAGCCATTAAGCTGCTGTGTCCTTCGCTTGTTTGCAACGCTGCTCATTTTAAGGAGATTACCCCATACAAAAGCCTTGTGTGTATTCCACATTAAGAAGATGTCAGCAACAGAATATTTAAGAGCAAATTATTTTCTTATATGTAGCACCTGGTTACTTCAAGGTACTGGTGCTAATTAAATTTAGAGGGGGATCAGAGTGTTAACTGACTCACTTAACGGTCTGGATTTACATACCTGGGCGCATCTTTCAGCCGGCGTAGTGTATCTTCTTTTTGCGCAACGTTGAGAAGCAAGCATGGTATTCACAAAGCAAATCCTCTCAACGTTGCGCTGGCGTAGAGTATAGTTGTCGGCGTAAGCCAACGTAAGTCAAAGTAGGTGGAAGTGGGCTGGAAGTGGGCGTGATATATTAAAATGAAGCGTGACCCCATGCAAATGATGGGCTGAGCTTCAAAAAATGAACTGCGCATGTGTCGTCTCTTGGACGCATCCCAGTGTGCATGCTCACAGTCACGTCAAAATAGCTGCCTAAGATACATCAATACACTGCCTACGACGTGAACCTAACCTACGCACAGCCCTATTCACGTAGTACTATGTAAACAACGTAAAATACGACGGCTGTTCCCTGGTCCATACCTTTGAATGGGTTGCGCCACATGTATGAGGAATAACTTTACGCCGGACGTAACCCTTACGCAAATCGCCTAAAACATGTGCCGGATGTGAATCAGCGTATCTTACTCATTTGCATATTTAACATGGGTACGCCGAATGCGTCCACGATACACCAACGTAGGCAAGTTACGTCGGGCGGCTGAAGCCTTGCTTTTCAACGTATCTAGCTTTGTGAATCGGCGCAGAGATGCGACGGTGCACATTTGTACTAACGACGGCGTATCTTTAGATACGTCGGCGTAAGTCTGACGTGAATCCGGGCCAATATGTTCAAATCTGGGTCTCTGTCTCAGCTCGGCTGTGCTGTGGGCTCATTCTGTTGCTTCTGGGGTGCTCTTCCCACCCCAGGACAAAAGGTGGCAGCAGTGGAGTCGAGGTTTGGGTGCTGTTCCCTAGCAGCGAATCAAGAGGTAGTTTACTCGCTGTGCATGCTGGGGAGGGTATTTATGGGACAGATGCCTTTTGGTCTGGGTCTTCTTCTTCGAGTGCGGCACCACCTTCAGGGTGACTGCATCATGGCGCCCCGGCGTAATTGCCTTCCAGGCCGGGGTGCGCGTGCCACGTGGGGTTCCTGGTTCCGAGACCATGTTGGTCCGGAACATTTGAGCTGTGGCAGGGAGCCCAGTAGTCGACGGGGTTCCCAATCCTAAGATCCCAAGCAAGATAGCTGTTCGGTGGGGAGTCCATTTGAAGAAAGCCAATGAGAAGCTGGCGATCCAATAAGGTCTCGACAAACCACCGAGGATCAAGGTAGCCGGACACTGAGAGGCTGGTCACCTGTCAGTCGGTACCTGAAAACGATCTGAAGGAGATCCAGGTGAAATTCTATCGAGGAGGATCATCTCCGTAATCAAGTTCATTCTAGGAGGGCCTGTGCCAGAGGCTTTTCTCTGAGACCACTCCAGGAGGGTCTGTGGCAGAGACTTCTCCCTAAAGGTTCAAGTTCATTCCAGGAGGGTCTGTGGCAGAGACTTTTCTCTAAAGGTTCGAGTGATACTCTGGCTGCCAGGTCAGTGAGAGAGGCCTGTCCAGGTACACTAAGTCCACTCAGGCAGGAGTGGCGCAAGAAGTGTTACACGTGGGAGCAGGACTGTTTCCCTATTGCTACGCCTGAATCTGGTGTTCTCCTTCTCCTTTCAACTCTGCCTTTCACCACAAGTTTACTGTTTTTATCTGGCTGGGTAATAAAGAGCACAGAAAAGACACCCGTCATGGACATTCACTATACACCCCTAAGACGGCGGGGGAGCCATGAGGTAACATGTCATCCAAAACAAACCAGCAGCTCCTTCGGGGGTAGTGCTACATATATGACATTAGAAACACATTGTTTCGCCATCTATTATCTGTAGTTTCTGTGCCATCTTTCCCCACTGTGACTCAGGGGCATGATCTGACCAGGTAATGCTATGTAACTCTAGCTAGCTCATACTTTGTAGTAGGAGTTTATCAACTAAATAAATATATTTTGAGTATGTAAGGTGTACATGGGAAAAAAACATATAGGGCCAGATTCAGGTAGATGAGAGCATCTTTGCTCTGGAGTAACGCATCTCATTTACGTTACGCTGCAGAAATTTTAGGAGCAAGTGCTGTTATTCATGAAGCACTTGCTCCTAAAGTTGCGGCAGCGCATCGCAAATGAGCCAGCGGAATTCAAATTGGGCGGGTACAGGGTGTGTAGTATTCAAACTATGCGCGATCCCGCGGCGAACGTACTGCGCATGCGTCGAGTGTCAATGCATCCCAGTGCACATGCTCCAAGTTCTGTCAGTGAACGTCAATGACGTCACGTCCCCATTCATGAATGTTTTACGCAAACGACGCGATTTGTTTTTTTTCCGACGCGATGACGACGGCTATACCTAACATAGGATATTCCACTAGGGGGCTGGTTTATCTTTACGCCGCGTATCGCTTCCGGAAACGTCGTAAAGTCACTGCATCGCGCCCGAAAACGATCGTGAATTTCCGACTCCCGCTGATTAACATATTTTTTCAGCGTTAATCAGCGGGAACGCCCCCGGCGCCATTTTTAAGTTGAAGTAACGATGCGATGGCGAAATTCAATTACGCCGATCGCATCGGAACTCCAACCCGGCGTTTCTTGTTTTCTGGTTATAGAAAACAGAAACGCCGGCTTAAAGTGACAGTTAGGCTGGCGGATCACTGGATCCGCCAGCCTAACTCTTCATGAATCTGGCCCATAGTATTTTTCAGTGGAGTGTTGACATCGCAATACCTCATAGAGATGTTGGGAGAAAGCTCACAAGTGTCAATCTCCAAGATTGATTTTGTAGAAAGTTTGACATGTCAGGAGTTCTGCTAGGTATGGCATTGAAGTCTCTGCAAAGTATGACATTACCTTGACTGAGAGAGTTTACACTTTTCAATACTTTTTTCAGAAAGATTCGAGTTTTTACATTGGGAAGATACACGTTGACCAGCGTACATATGGTGTTGTTGATTTTCCATATAGGAATAATATACCTTTCAATGATAAGAGTTTAAATGCCACTGTATTTTTTACCACAATTAGGATACCTCTATTTTTAGTAGATGCATTGGAATAATAAATAAAATTTAGGGGGAGTTCGGGTACTAAAGTCTCTTGCAGACAAAGGATGTCACATTTAGGTGCACTGGCTTCCTTTTAGACTATAGGTCTCTTAGCTGGGCTGTTAAGCTCATTGACATTTAACCACTTGCCTACTGGGCACATTTACCCCAGTCCAATTTTCAGCTTTCAGGTTTGTCACTTTTTAAATGACAATTGCTTGTTCATGCAACACTTTACCCATATGATTTTTTTTTTTTTACATTTTACACAAATAGAGCTTTCTTTTGATGGTATTTAACCACCACTGGGTTTTTGATTTTTTTTTTACAAAACAAACGAAGATTTGGGGAAAAAACTAAACATTTTCATAGTTTGTTACAAAGTTTTGCAAATAGGTAATTTTTCCGCTTCACTGACGTGCGCTGATGAGGCTGCACTTATGGGCACTGACAGGCGGCACCGATGGGCACTGATGAGGTGGCACCGATGGGCACTGATGAGGCTTCACTGATAGGCAGCATTGATGGGCAGGCAGAACTGGTGAGCACTGTTAGGCACTGATTGGCAGTGCTGATGGGCACTGATTGGCAGCACTGATGAGCACTGATTTTCAGCACTGGTGGGCACTGATTGGCAGCACTGGTGGGCATTGTTGGGACAGCACTGATAATCAGCACACTGATAATCAGTGGCCTGATTATCAGGGCCGGTGTCCCTTTAACACAAGCCGGATAGTGCAATCACAGGTGTATGTTCATGTATGCCCTCCTGGAAAAATAAGCCTGCACTGTAGCTGTCTTTTGGCTAGGGCAGGAAGTGGTTAAAGAACTAACTTTCATTTTAGCTATGGGTTGGAGGTGGTCCATAATGGTTAAGTTCCTGTAGTTAGCTGAGATATAGGAAAATATTAGGTAAGATGTTACCTTGTAGCCAATACAGATAAGACGTGATAAACAGAGCCCTGAAAGGAGGTGAAATTCAGTGGTGTACCCTGAGAAAGAAAGTGCCTGGATACTCTGAGGAAATCACAATCCTTGAATGGTATGTACCTTATTTGAAAAAAGAAAACTTTACAAATGGAAAAAAAAATTGCTATGGTATTACACCAACAACAGATCTGAAACAAACATAAAAAACAACGATTCTTTGGAAGAATATCAGCGGAAAACAAGCGGAAAACAAACAAGCTATATTCTTGGGGTTCAAGTAATGGTAGTATTATAGGGCACGAGAAAATCTCGCCGGAGCTGCAGTTCCAAAAGCAGAATTTATAGTACACAGGTAACATCATTCATCCTCTGTTCCATGCAAGTCAGATGATATCTGCTGTGAAGCCAGGGAAGTCGAAAGGTTAATCACCTCATTGTCTCTTATTTGCCAGTCTTTTAGCAATTGGAGACTTTCCTTCACAGTGGTGATAGTAAAAGTGTCCCTACCACGTGTAACAAGCAGCTTAACTGGATAGCGCCAGCAATATAGAATATGATGGTTGCATAGCTGCTTAGTAATCGTGGCCAGGTTTTACTGCTGTTGCAGCATATGAGGGTATAAGTCATCATTGAGCGAGAGGCATTGCAGACACTCAGGGACTTGGTCTGGATGCCTTGTAAATGGAAAGAATTTTTCTTTGATGTGATAGAAACTAATGCAAACTATCTCTAGGGAGTTGGTTAGGGAGATGTTTGAGCTTTGGAATCCTACAGATGTGATCTATAACAATGTGTCTTCAATGTGTCTTCAAGTCAGAGGGGTTCACTGATTCCTGGATACCTCTTATTTTAAAGTTATTTTGCCTTGAGTGATCTTCCAAGTCCTCCAGTTTATCATCCTCCCTTTAATTACATGTATCACCTAAATTATTGAATGCTAACATGAATTCCCCCATTTTATTTTTAATGTGTACAATTCACCCCTTTCATTACTGATTTTAATTGTTGCACTAAAGTCATAATATTTGCATGAACGGTGCTTCTCAATGATACTAAGCACATCTAATGAGCTTTAGAGCTGTATCTAATACTGGTTGGTTAGTAGTGGGGAATGCAAGTATGGAGTCCTGATGTTCTCTGATAGTATCTTCCAGAGAGAGATCGGTAGCACTCCCCTCTTCTGCTGCAGCTGAAGGCTGTGACAACCATTGTTTAGATTTTTCTGAGCTGCTGTGCTTAGGTTAGGCCCAGGAGGTAGATCTGTTGTGGTACAGTGATTAAGTATGAGTTTCACCTTCTCTACCTACTGTAGAGCAGCTGCATGGGAATTCTGGAGAGCTGCTACCGCTATCTTGGCTGCTGTGTCAAATCAGCATGGGGAAGAAATTTGTTATCTTCCCCAGCCCCCCCCACTTCTTGTGTTTGTGGGACAATCTGGTGCCTGTAGCCTGCAGACAGAGGAGGTAAGGTTGCTCCTGTGTAATGCCCTGTGCCACTGTAGAATGTCCTGGTGATCCCCTATGGTACAGAGCTCGGTCTCTATGCTGCCATCTTCTGTGCACGCTGCCTAAACCCCCTTTTCTTAAAGGGGGCTTCCAGATTCAAAAGTCCCCCCGGAAGACCCCTCACATCCACTGAGTGGCTGTCGCCATCATCTAAGGGACATGAGCCCTTAGGGGGAGGCTGCCCTGGCAAGGTACCCTCCCCATGTTAAGGGCACATGGTTAGGGATAAGCTCACTGCCTTTCCCTTTACTAGTCAATGAACCTACTTGCTTATTTGGCCTGTTTTGTCAGTGAGCCTGCCGACTTGAATAAGGCTCTTAAATGGATTTGAGGTGAGGACAACATGCCTATTCTTGGATTTTTTTGTGTGTGGTTCCAGATCAAAATCTGTACCAGTCCATCATCAAGGATAAAGGACTGGTATGGATTTTGAGGGGGACCTGATGCTGCTTTTTTTGTGTGTATGGGATCCTACCTAAAATGTAAACCAAACCCTTATCCTAGATAGTATAGATGTTGAGGGTGACCCTCCCAACCACTTTGTTTATAAACACAACTAACTTGTCCAGGAAATGTCATTTAGCAGCAATAGGTTTTGTTCTAGATGTAATTTTGGCTGTAGTACGTCCTACAGGTGCAAGTTTAAGGCATTCCCAAAGCATTTTTTTTTTTAAATTGTGTATTTTTAATGTTGCCCTTAGGTTTCTTTAAAAAATCCATTCCCCATCAAAGGGTATTATAAAAAAGAAAAAAAAATGCATTGGCACATGCCTTTCCATCCCTCCCATAATAGTGCTCAGCTATTCATGCCTTTTTTTGGCAAAAGTTTGCAAACTGACCTTGAAAAGGTCCTAAAAAAAAAATAAGATCCGGCAGGTTTCAGGGTCAAGTTGCAGTTTAGATTTTTTTTTAAAGGGGCACAGATTTACTTTAACGCTCACAATAAGTTGTTGATCATTTATAGATTTGTTTTCAGTTAGAGGGGATTATTTCTTTCACCATATTTGCCATGAATATCATTTTACCTTGAGTTGGAAAGGAAAGCTGCAGGGGCTTAAAATATTTTGTGATACATCACTGAACATAAGCAACAATTATGGCATACACCCCAACACGAGAAATTCTGATTTATCACTGTTGTTCAAAATGCTAGAAATAAAAACAGACTTGTGTTCTAGTAGCAACTTGATGAAATAGAAGCGATTTAGGTGAAATCAAAGAGATAGACCATCGGGATTTCACTGCCGGTGATGTGAAAAAGGAAGACAGTCAGGGTGAGATGTAAACAGTCAATTTATTAACCATGACATCCCCTTAAACATGATGGAGCGAATATTTTAAATGCCTTCCTCTCAGCACCTAGTGGAGGTCAGACCTTTCTCACTTCGGCCAATGTGATTCTCAGCCTTAGACGGACACAGCTACATTATGACAGCTCCTTATCTGCTGGATTATATTTCAACTGCTTGAATCTATTTATTAAACAGTGGAATTTGTCAAACTGGACAAAGCTAGACAGACAAAGGTAGAGAAAGTCTAACAAATTGCATTTGTTAATTCAATAACTGATTTATTGGGGTAAACAGATAACTTTGGAAACCTAGGTGAAGGACAGGTAGATTTAATTGTAAAATGTTAGATGCTTCACTATTGTTTCATTTGGAAAGGGAAATGTGGAGCTTTTAATCAAAGCATATGCTGTATTCTGAAACATAAATGTGAAAGAATCCATGTTGGCCTGAAATGAGAAAGCTGCTTTTTCTTAAGAACATTTGTATATACTACTCCTAAATTTTGCATTGCTCTCCCTGCTCGCTCGCTCACATGCCTCTTGTCACCGCTGTCAATGCCTCTGAGATCATACAGTTGGTTTTCTGTTGATTGTATAATGGGTAGCTGATTTATGGAAGGGGTTTTGACACTTGTTTGGGGTTATTGCTGGCCCTGACACTTGCTGGGAGTTGCCATTGCTGGCCCTGATGCTTGCCGGGGCTTACCATTGCTGGCCCTGGCACTTCTTAGAAGTTATCATTGCTGGTCCTGACACTAGCTGGGATTTACCATTGCTGGCTTTGATGCTTGCTGGGATTTACCATTACTGGCCATGATTATTGTTGGGATTTACCATTGCTGGGCCTGATGCTTGCTGGGATTTACCATTGTTGGTCATTATTATTGATGGGATTTACCATTGCTGGCCCTGATGCTTGCTGGGATTTACCATTGCTGGCCATGATTATTGCTGGGATTTACCATTGTTGGCCATGATTATTGCTGGGATTTACCATTGCTGGGCCTGATGCTTGCTGAGATTTACCATTGCTGGCCATGATTATTGCTGGGATTTACCATTGCTGGCCATGATTATTTCTGGGATTTACCATTGCTGGCCCTGATGCTTGCTGAGATTTACCATTGCTGGCCATGATTATTGCTGGGATTTACCATCGCTGGCCCTGATGCTTGCTGGCATTTACCATTGCTGGCTCTGACAACTTCTTGGAAGTTATCATGCTGGCTTTGACTCTTGCTGGGAGTTACCATTGCTGGCCCTGACACTTGCTGGGAGTTATTATTGTTGGCCCTCATATTGCTGGGAGTTATCATTGGTAGCTCCAACAGGGCATTTTTTTTTACTCCCACAATCTCTTCAGTGTACCTCTATGCCCCATTGTTATATCCAAATTGGGAAAGGTGGGCAATACATACTACAATTGCCTGAAGCCACCCCTGGGTATAACTCAAATGTGCATAGACATCTGTGTATTGTATTTTATTAGAATGGATCTGCCTACACAAGCCCATTAGCCTACAAACTGAAACATAGTGTGCACCATTTTCTATGCATTAATCAGACTATTATCATGGGATAACAGTCATCCAACCCAATCTCTAGTCTGCGGGTATAATATTTCAATGGGTGCCTAAAAGTTCTTGGATGTCAAAAACAAGGATATGCAGTGATTTGTCAGATCTGATTTGGTTATCTATTTTGTCAGTAAAAGCAAAAATGCAAAAGCAGACAATTGCCTTCCCAAAATAAGAGATAGCAATTTCATTGCTGTATGTGTCCCTTTAGGGAATATTTTCTCTCACATTCTGCCCAATGACCACATAGGAGGTGATGGGATATACCCCCAAACTGCTCCTCCCCCGGGGGAGCAGTTTGTGATAGCTTTTGACTGTTCTGAGCTTCACAGGCTGAAACTGTGATTGCTTCCCACTATTTTCTGGAGGGTTCCAGAATACAGTAGATTGGGAGGAGGCAAATTATCAGCCTGAATATTTTTTGTTGTCTCAGCCAATCCCTGGGGAAACATGCCCAGTAGGTGGGTGGGAAGTGCACACATAGTCTGAGATTTGAAGCAGCCCTGTTCCTATCTAGGAGGAGGAGTTCCCAGCCTGAAGTGCTCACTGAGGTATATTAAAACTGGAGGGATTGCTTGCTAAAAATCTCTGGACCTAATCAAGGGAGTGCACTGAGGATCTGGTCTGCAAAGTTCACTGGAGAACTGTTTGGCTGTTTTTTTATTTTATTTACAAAAAGCAAATGCACTTTGCACTACAAGTACAACGAGGACTTGAAACTTCACTAAAAGTGCACTTGGAAGTGCAGTCACTGTAAATCTGAAGGGTAGATCTCAAATGGGGGAAAGCTCTGCTGATTTTATTATCCAATCATGTGAAAGCTAAAATGCTGTTTTTTATTTTCCTTGCATGTCCCCCTCGGATCTACAGCGACTGCACTTTCAAGTTCACTTTCGGTGCAATTTTAAGTGCTCTTTGCACTTGTAGTTTGCACTTGTAGTGCAAAGTGGATTTGCTTTTAGTAAATAACTCCCATTTTGAGTACAGACCTGAGCGTAGGATCCTAGTAACTGTTGGTGCTGCTATCAGTGCTAGTGTTTGCCTGACCTGGGACTATTCTCATGGTGTCTTAGTGTTGTCCAATCACTGGGCTCTTACTAGAGGGACTGTTCTAAGAAATAGCGAACAAGTGAAGAGTGTCCTCTTGATAATGTCCAGTTTTAATTGAGGCAGCGGACTTCAGTTCTCTGTCGACTGAAAATGGGTCATGGGAGTTCAGAATGAACTACTTTCTTCCTTTAAGAATTTTTAAACCCTTCAATGTCTATTGCCTGGCCTGGTTCATTTGAGTATCAAGCACAGCTGACCCACACACTGTCTAACTTGAATTGGTAACATGTTTTGGAACGTAGGTCAGAGTGTGATCAACCTAAAGCCAGTCATAGATGGATCGAATATTGCCCAGTTCAGCAGGGACCGATCGTGATTCCATCTATCTATGGCCAGGCTGTTTGCACTGAAGTAGATCAATCAATCAGCTTCAGTACAATTACCCTATCAGATTTTTTTCATGCGATCACTGCCGACCGCTATAGCTGCCAGCATGGCTCATTGTGTTCTGATGGCAGGGAAGGCTCCCCGATGGCAGAACACAATAGCTCTACACAATGCTGTATCCTGGCCAAGGCCAACAAGGCCCAGGCCTAGGGCAGCACTTTGCAGGAGGGCAGCAAGGACAGTGTTCCCGCCTTTTGCGCTACACTGTTAGGTAAATTAGTTTAGCGCCCCCATAAATCAACCACACTGCTTCCAGTATGTGGGCGTTCTGCAACTGTGGGGGGGGGGGGCGTCACTTTAATTTTTTACCATCCCTGTCCCATTGCAGAGATTTCCCTTCACTTCCTGTTCCATAGCCAAACAGGAAGTGAGAGGAAATCTATGCAAATTAAGGGAATCCATTGCCCCCCCCCCCAGGAAATCAGAACCAGTGTCCCCACTTGAAAATTTCAGGGTGGGTCTTAAACTGCAAGGGGTGTGGCCTTGACAGGGAGGGGTGGGTCATATTTAAACTAGGGGGTGCACGAGTTTAGTCAGGCCTAGGGCAGCACAAAACCTAAATACATCCCTGGCTCTACATGAGAGATTCCGCTAGCAACACTGACTGTACTGATGGGGGAAACAAACAGTTTTCTTTCCTGTAATCAGTGCATAATCTATAGGCTGCTTTAGAGAAATTATAGCAAAGCCATTAAAGTTAATTCTAATGACTAATGAAATTACTTGAAGCGGAAGTAAACCCATTATAAAACAGTTACCTTTTTCCGGCACGTCCCGGAAATGTAACACTCCCATTGGTTATGCTCTCAACCAAACTGTCAAACCATCCAATGGCCAGTGTCATAACTGATCACATGTACAGCATCATGGCAGTTGTAGGTTAAACAGAGGCAAGGATGGCAGCTGCCTTGGCTCAAAACAATAGGAGGATTTACTTACACGTTAAATGTAACATGAAGGCTGCCATTGCTGAGCTCTCTACAGAAAATGATGTCCTGCCACCTTTCTTTGCTCATAATATATATATATATATATTTTTACTAAAGCCAAATAGACTGTGTACTTTGCAAATTACAATTGCACTCAACAAGAGAAGTTGCTCCAGAGCTTAGTAAATAAGGGGGACCTCTACCAATTTTCATCATCCAACATGTGCAAGCAAAATTGCTGTTTTTTTTATTTTTCTTGCAGGTGATTGGGTATTCTTCGTACAGTAAAGCTTTGCCTCATTTACTAAGCTCTGTAGCAACTACTCTAGCAAATTGCCACAATGTTTTTTTATTAAATCAACCCCATTGAGTCACAGAAAAAGTATGCAAATAAGAATTTTCTCTGACTTTCCTGATCTGAATACACAGAAAGTATTGCAGCCTCAACATAACAAGCAGTCCAGTCAACTAACACTGTAAAAAAAACTGCAATGGGAGCCCTGTACGTATTTCAGGAAATGATGAATTAAATACTAATTTACGGAATGAAACCATCTAGTATGTATATCTACTTAATAATCAATAAATATCTTTAGACAGTTGTCCGCTGTCACTGATTGTTCCTTTGGACATTTCCTGTGTAGTTCCCTCCATGCCCCGTGTCTCATAGGTTGAATTGCAGTTGTCACTCCCTTACTAATACACCTGTCATTGCATGAGTCTGTTGCAGTATGCATTCAGGCATGTTTGTCTATGTCTGTTTATAGCATCTGTCAGCCGATACACAAGAAACAAAAAGACTCATGAAAACCGATCTGCTCCTTTTTGCTGAATATTTAATGCTGGCTGCACCAAAGAAAAGGCGCACACATCTTTCCTTTTTTCCCATGCTTGTCTTCTTGCCCTCTTTAATTTTCCCCAGGGAAGGATGGGTTTCAGCCTTGGTTGCTCGAAGAGCCCATTTACTCGGAAAAGATCTTTAATAACCCCCTGTTTTGGCGTTCTTCCTGTCTCTGCAAGATTACATTTATTTCATCCCAGCCACCTTCTAGCAGACTTTTGTGTATATATTTTCAGGGAAATTTGATTGCTTGTATAGATTTTTAAATCAGTTTTTCGGATCAAGTTCAGAAATATGTAAACTGTTTGCCTTGTTGCAAGCAACTCTGTAATGAGTCTCTTTCAATGGCATCAAGTGATCTCCAAGCAAGGCCTAAGCAGATTAAAGCAGGCAGTAATTGGAAAGCAAGTAACCTTTCCAAGACCAATTGCAAGAAATTTAAGCCTCCTTCCAAATGTTTATTAAATTGAGGCCATATTCACACTTATTGTGGTCTGAAATATGAACCAGTATTTTCTGTCCTGGGGTGACTGACTTTATAGAGCGTTAATGTACTCATAATGTACAATATTGTATGGCTGTTTTAGATGGGCAGAAGTGGTGATTGCATTTGGATTGAATAAACTGCATTAAAAGACTGTCCTTCCCACAGCAAAGACCAGTGGAACAAGAATTATACTTAAAACATTTAGATGCTTTTGGCTCACCGCATATAACCCATTGTATGCTGGGCTGCTCACCAAACACCCTGTGGATATATGTATGTTATGGAACAGATTATTAAATGCAGACTCCGGGCAAAAAGCTTCAAATACAGTTAAAATACATATATTTGTCAAGTTTTACCTGCCAGAGGATATTTAAATCTGTTCAGCCAATCTTGATTTACAAATATTTCTCACACATAAAGTTCTAATTAAGGAATTCAGCTTCCTTTGACATTTTCAGCCTTCTTATTAGACAGTAAATCAACTTCATCACCTCTGCCCAGCGAGCATGCAACTGATAAAGGAAGCAACTACCAGAAAGTAGCAGAGCATGATCAAAACTGTTTAGTCCGTTAGAAATACTAAATTACTGTAATAATATAGCAGAGTGCCCATTTACTCACCATTCTCAGAAGCAAGTGCAATCCCCTTTGTTTTTGCACACATCCAGTGAACATATGTTTCTTTGCTTCCCTCCCTCAGCAGCCCAGAGCAGCCACACTAAATAAGGCATAGGTAGCTAAGCAAGTGATCCACAGCCAATCAGAATTGGTGTGCGGGAAACAGTGGCGGCCGGTCCATAAGGGGCGCAGAGGGGGCTGTCCCCCTAGTTTACATGCAGGGTGCCGGACTAATGACTTTCTATGAGGTCTGACATTTTTTTTACAAGCTCATGAATAGAGCCTGAGGCCCTGCGCCTCAAGGTTGTCCTTGGGGCGCAGAGCACTGTGCCCTGAATCCTCCCACTTAGGTGATACTGGCGAATCCGGGTGGTAGCAAATGAAAACAGGGGTGCCGCATAACATCAAGGCACCAGGTGACAGCGTACAGCTGCTAGCTCCACGGAAACTCCCAAAAGCATGGCAGGTGGATACTTCTGACTCAGCTTAATGCCTTATCCCAGGATGAGAGCGTGGATTTGAGAGACCGGGTGAGAGTCGGACCGGAGTGCCCAAGGCGTGGCTGCATCAAGCTGCCTGGAGGTGGTGACAGAGACTGTAAAAGCCACCACTGGAGCTGTAGCGGGTGAGCGGTGCTGGCAGAACCTGAAGACAGTGGAGATGCAGTGGACAGAGACAGAGTGGAAACAGAGATGGAGCCGGTATCTGGCCATCGGGGGCACTGGTGCCGCAGCGGGGGATCAGAATTAGCAGTAGTTCTAAACGGAGATGACCTGCTTCCGGGCAAGGAGTACCCAAAGACAGTGATCACCTCAGACAGACCAGAGGCCTGCCACCAAAACTACAATGACAGGGAGCCAAATCGTTGAACACACTGTCCTGCACTCCATTTGATAAATTAGGTCGGGTGGCAGCCGGGAAATATGGAGAACCCACAGTGCCAAGACCACTGGAGGGGTGAATACAGACCTGGGGGATAAAAAAATATTTAGCCTAGTAGCATGCATTAACTTATAGACAAAAAACGGTGCTTACCACCCCCACCTATAACTGGCTTTTCCAGTGAGTAGCATAGGAAGGCAACATATGATATAAAAGAGATTCGTCACGGCACCCTGGTATCTGTGGTCCTATCTATAGCTTATGAGAGACTCCACAATGGAAGCACATGCATTCTGATGGATAGGTGGAGGTCAGGTGGACTGAAATGAGCCACCCCTTCTTAAAGGTACATGAGCACACTGAACACCCAGCAAATCGCACAATGGCTGCAAAGGTGTCAGTGTGTTGCCTGACCAATATAAGGTTGAATGTTAGATGATGATGCTGAATAGGGTGTCATAAGTCTTGTTGCTATCATTGTCCTATGTTATGTTATTTACACTGGACAGATTGCCTGTTTTTTGCCTGAGGTACAGTACTTATGTATGTACATCTTCTGTTATACTTTCATTGTATTGTACTGTTTTTTTATTTCCCTTTTTTGTGTGTTTCTTAAAAAACAATAATATTTATATTTGAAAAAAAAAAAAAACACTCTGAGACTTTTTTTCCTTCGCAGACCACAGTTCGAGAAAAAATAACCCTTGATCCAGGCTCCTCAAACCTTATATAAAGGCACCCAATGTCACCACTCCTCTTCTAAGGAGAAGCAACCATTAACAACCATTAACCATTACAAGTGAGTGAGAAGTAGGGATGAGCTTCGTGTTCGAGTCGAACGTATGTTCGATCGTTCGTCGAAATACGAACAAAACAGGTAGTTTGTGCCAAATTCGAGTGACACGCCATGGCCCATAATTCACTGCAGCATTGCGCGCTGGTGATTGACCCGCATGCTTGGCCAATCACAGCGCTGTCAGGGTGGCTTTGGCCAATTATGGCTCAGGGGTTTAGTACACGCCCCACATTATAAAAGGCCGTCTGCAGGTCGGCCTTGTGGAGTGTGTTCCGGCGCTGGTTAGAGATCAGTCAGAGAGAGAGAGAGAGTAATTTTTTCTAGGTAGATAGAGCAGGCAGGCAGGCAGATTAGTCAGTTAATGTTACAGTGTGTAGAGGATATATATACATCCCAGGTGTTGTACATATATTTATACACTGTAAAGCTTAGCTAGATCAGTTTTTCCTAATTTACTGGCAGGTAGTTGATTGTGCTAGCTGCAGTATTCTCACGTGGTGTATTGCCTGTGTCCTCTGCAGTGTGCACCATAAAGCTACACAGGCATACTATAGACACCCAGCAGGTACAATATTTAAAATAATTTTTCATTTTTTTGTTTTTTTATTTAAGCATCATGATGCTTAAATAATAATAATAAAAAAAAAAAAATCCTTTAAATATTGTACCTGCTGGATGTATATAGTTTGCCTGTGAAAACGTCTTTGAGAACCCATGTCTTGCCCCAGGGAACATGTATCAATGGAATTTTATTTTTTTTAAATGGTCGTTTTTTTCTGGAGCAGTGTTTTTAATGATGCTGCATAATTAAAATCACTGCTCCAGAAAAAACAACCGTTTTTAAAACTTTTTTCCATTGATACATGTTCCCTGGGGAAAGACCCTGGTTCTCAAAGACGTTTTCCGACAATAACTTGCATATGGGGCTTTAAAATGAATTCGAACGTTCGAGTCCCATTGACGTCAATGGGGTTCTAAATGTTCACGCGAACGTTGGTCCGTTCGAAGGTTCTGGTGCGAACCGAACACGGGGGTGTTCGGCCCATCCCTGGTGAGAAGTTCTTCTAAGAATAGAACCTGAGTGAGAAAGTCACAGATTCTCCTAATGCCCCTTACACACGATCGGAATTTCCGATGGAAAAATTCAAACAGACTTTTTCCAACGGAAATTCCGACCGTGTATATGCCCCATCGGAGTAATTCCATCAGAAATTCCGAAGAATTCCATCGGAGTTTACTAAGGACATGTTCTCTTTTCCCCTGATGGAATTCCGCCAGAATTCTGATGTGAATTTGGTCGGACAACGGTCCGATCGTGAGTACGGGGCATTAAAGTGGTTGTAAATCCATAAAAAAAACTACAAGACAAATACATAATGAGCTAGTATGCTATGCATACTGGCTCATTGATAAATGCTTACCTTACATCGAAGCCCCCCGCAGCTGTCCCCGTACACCGCTCCAGCCAGCGACATAGCTCCCGGTGTTACGAACGTGCCATTGCTTCAGCGCGCATGTGCCGATGAGGTCGGTACATGCAGATACAGGGGATATCTCCAGGTTTAGGAGATATCTGGGGTTGCTACAGCTAAGCCTTATTATAGGCTTACCTGTAGTCAAAAGTGGATTGTAATGCCGCGTACACACGATCATTTTTCAGCATTTTTCAGGCTCTAGAAAAAAACGTTTTTTTCCAACTTCATCATTAAAATAACGTTGCCCACACACGATCGTGAAAAAAGCGTGGTGGTGTACAACACATACAACTGCACTATAAAGGGGGAGTTCCATTCGGATGACGCCACCCTTTGGGCTGCTTTAGCTGATTCCGTGTTAGTAAAAGACGATTCACACTTTTCAGTCTGTTACAGCATGATGAATGTGCTTACTCCCGTCTCATAACTTGAAAGGAAGGATCCCCCAATGAACAATTGATTTAAGTAGCGTAAATAAGTACAGTAAAACATTTATTTATACAAAAATTATAAAGAAAAATGGTTTAAAAACAAAGTTCATGGGTGCGTATTGGACTCTTCCACAAGAGTAAATTCAGGCCCATTGGGGGATCCATCCTTTCCTATTAATTAGGGGTGTTGGTAACAAACCATGGTCTTCCTTATAGATGTTTTCTGTGTCGTCTCATAACTTGCTTCTGAGCATGCACAGGTTTTTCACGTCGTTAAATCCAATACACGATCATTTTTTACAACCCGAAAAACAACATTGTTTAAAACTTTGTTAAAAAATAGAGCATGTTCGAATTTTTTTTTTGTCGTTTTTCAGAACCGAAAAATGATGTGAAGCCCACACACGATTATTTTAAACTTTGTTTTTTTACAAGCCGAAAAATGATAGTGTGTACGCGGCATAAGGGTTTACAACCAGTTTAAGTTGCATAGTCCAGAGGCAGTAGTTAGTATCGTTATTTTGGGTTGTAGGCATTCAAACAAGCTGAATGGGCCAATAGCGTCTTATAAATGTAGATTAATATCAACATCGGGCTTGTGGTATAAAATGGCAATTAAGGAGGGGTTGATGCAATTTTTCTTGCTACCTGAGTCAACAGGAAAATCGTTACATCACAGTAACATTGTATAGAGTCTGTCTATTGCAAATCCCCTGGATGTAAGCTTCTCTACTTCTGAAACAGCTGATTGGTGGGGTTTGAGGGTGGCTATACCCATTGTTGATGGATTCACACTTTGTTGAAAATTAAGAACAGCACTTTAAAGACAACATTACAAAATGTGTGTCATATGGAATTGGCGTCCTTTAATCCAGAATGACAAATGCTCTGTTCTATCTGCTGCAATATCAGATTCCAGTAGAAAAGTGTAATAAGAAATCTTTCCTTATTAAGTCAGATATAAAGAGCCCTCTTCCCGCATTTCTCCAAACAGAATACTTACTCTGCAGCACACATAACTAATTGATCTACAGTGTATTCCATTCTTTTATTTCATTATTATAGATGAAGTGTCACCTTTCTCCTGAATGTCTCATAACCAGATTCCACAAGTCATTAGCTGTTTATACAATCAAACATTTTAACAGACAGTCCTATTACTCTATAATGTTTCCTTTATCCATGCTGCAGCTGGTAAGACCTTGTAACAGAGGTGACGTTTTTAAATGTCACGCAACAAGATAGAGAGAGCTGCTACGTGTCTTTTTTGTCATTCAACAGTGGGAAAAATGTCTTTAGAATATTTTATCTGTTTCAGCATCTAATTCTCCTTATTAGAACCAATATTAATAGAGGTGTGTGTGATATCTTTATTGAGCACAGCATGCCTGAGGCTCAGTCCTTCCTAGCGGTTCCATATCAGATCCTATTAACATCACATGTCACTGCCTAATTGCATTATTACAAGTGAAGAGATTGCAGCTCATCTCTAATTGGACCTGCTAAGATATAATCCAGCACCAGTCTTGTATTAAACTTTACCTTGTCACATGACTTTCTTGCCAACAGCCACCTCATTTTTCATGGCAGCCGAGTAGTTATCTTGGCTTGGTAAACCTAATAACACTAAACTCTATAACAATTCTTCTACATCTTGGCATGCTCTAATTGCAATAGCTGTCTGATTCATCAACTCGAAAAAATGCATTAATGCCAACTTGGATGTTTTTTTTTTACATAATGCATGTGGACACATTAACAATGTTATTTTTTCAATTATTTGTTTTGCGGTACAGTTAAAAAGATCTTCCCACAAAATTAAGGCCACCCAATGGTATACATTTTTCCTTGGAATGATGCTTGCCTTGTTGTTTCCCATGTTGCTGCATGATGCAGGCATCCCCATACCAAGCCTAATCCTGAGAAACTCATATGCATTCTGGCATCACTTTCAAAAAAGTAATTGGACTGTTCGGTTATCCAGTAATGCCGCGTACACACAGTCGGAATTTCCGATGGAAAAAGTCAGATGGAATTTTTTCATCGGATATTACCTCCGTGTGTATGCCCCATCTGACTTTTTCCATCGGAAACTTAGACGGACTTAGAAAGAGAACATGTTCTCTTTTTTTCCGACAAACAAAAAAATTCCGTTCATCTGTATGGAATTCCGAAGGAGAAAAAAACATGCATGCTCGGAAACAATTTGACGCATGCTTGAAAAGCATTGAACTTCATTTTTCTAGGCTTGTCGTAGTGTTGTACATCACCGCATTTTGGACGGTGGGAATTTGGTGTGTCCGTGTGTATACAAGACAGCTTGAGCGGAATTCTGTCGGAAAAACAGTCATGTGTATGCAGCATTAGCATTTGCAGGATGTTAAAATTCCGAAAAATTCCAAAATCTTGTTTTTCTCACTGCATTTCTTACCTTTTAGCATTCTTTATCAGCAGTAAAGCCTCTTCTTTACATAAAAACCTTTAAGGTTCCAACATGATGAGAAAATAAATAGCCCATTAAATATACAATTTTGATGCAGTATTCACCTTCAGCCAGGAGATTTCTCACACTGTAATTTTTTTTTTGCTACTAGATGTCCTTAGTTAGATGGATTTTATCATTTAACCCAAATAAAGTGGAGGTAAACCCACCTTTCCTTCAACAGTCCCCATCCCTTGCCAGCACTGACATCTTCTGCTGGGTGCGGGTCTTCAACCATCTTCATTGGTTGGCACAGCATGACTTTACTCCTGTGCATGTGCAGGAGTCCATCATCCCAGCATACATGGACCATGTTGGCGATGTACATTGAGCTGCACTAATGCAGCCTAATTTACATGCTGAAGAAAAAGCAAGCAGATAGGTAGGTGTATTTTTATTGCAGAACAGACATTGAATAAAGCAGTGGTCATCAACCTTGTCCTCAGGACCCACTAGAAGGCCAGGTTTGCAAGATAACTGAAATACATGACAGGTGATGTCATTTGCTGCTCAGTGTTTGCAGTATTCTAGTCTGCATCTCCCCAAGGTAATACATGAAACTTGCCTGTAAAGCCCCGTAAACACGATTGGAACTTCCAATGGAAAAAGTCTGACTGACGTTTTCCATCGGAAATTCCAACCGTGTGAAATTAAAATTGTTGGTCTTTTTTTGTTTAAAAAAATAAAAACCGCAGAGGTGATGAAATACCACCAAAAGAAAGCTCTGTGGGTAAAAAAGAACAACAATTTTGTTTGGGTACATCGTCGCACGACCACGCAATTGTCAGTTAAAGGGACGCAGTGCCGTATCGCAAAAAATTGCCTGGTCATAAAGGGGGCTAATCCTTCCGATTCTGAAGTGGTTAATCTCCCTCATGTGATTTGAAAGTCCCTTCTGTTTAATTATTTTTTGTGCATTTTTTTTTTTTTTTTTTGGTATTTGTATTTTTTATCCACATTAGATGCAATAGCGGTACATTGTTTCTCACTATTTCTGAGCAAATTAACTGGATGTTATACCTTTTTTTTCATACTTTAAAAAAAAAAAGTTTGTAAACAAAAAAAAAGTTATACAGTGTTTATACAGTGTTTCCCTAATGCAGAAACTAACTTGGAGTAAGAATAGAGCAAAATGAACAGCTTGAAAAACAATGCATTATATACCATGGTGTGTAATAGATCTATTACATAGAAGTAGAAGTGTATATACACTCATGTACACTCATGTACTAAACATGTCATACCGTTTTATAGTGAAAGGAATCGTCTTCCCTTGAAATACTGACACTAATGCATCCATGGTATTCAACTCCGAACATTCTCCCTTTCTCCTCTGCCAGCAGAACAGCAATACTTTACAGAAAATATCATTTGGGCTTGCCTAAAGGAAAATACAACCAGCGACTCTTCTTTCCTGAGCGACTTTAATTGTATTGTTTTCATTTCTACACGCCGTAAACAACACAGTTATCCGCATGGCCAATGTTTTCTGTTATGTACAAACAAAAGCCCAGGAAAATGGAATAAGATGTCGGTGTCAGAACCGCGTACAGCCGGTAGTCATGGAAACACCGGAGTTCAAAGAGTGAGGCCATATTATGCATCTTTGTGCTTTCTACCACTTTATCTTCAACAATATTTTACTCATGCAGAATTAACATATTCTCATATGTCATAAAAGAGGGAAAGAAACATGTATGTGTAATATAATTACATTCCCAGCTTAGTGGCAGAGGGCAAGCTAGGTTTGGGAAAAACTATGGTAGGCCAAGATAGTCAGATTTTTATTTAATCTCATCACATTTCCAGGTGTGCCAGGATGAAACAACGAAGAATGTATTTTTCTGTATACAGAATGACACTATTTTAACTTGGTTTTGCACAGAGGGAATGGAGCTGGGCATATCTGTTGCGAGACGGTACCATTGTAAAGTTGCCTCTTTGGGAAATGTTATTGATATCCAACACTGGTAATAAAAAAAGGAGAATGACGTGAACTTGTACCTGATATTCTGTAGGACAATGTTACAGTAATGTTACAGTAATGAACATAGGGCTATGTTTGTATAAGGTATACATGGACTGGTGCCTACTGCTACGGGCAGCAGGGGATAAGTGGATGGCAAAGCTTACTGGCAGAGGGCAGGGCTGGGTTTGTGGAAAAAACATTGTGACTCAAGACAGTAAAAATTCTGGTTGATTTTTATTTAATCTCATCACATTTCTATGTTTGCCAGGATGAACCAATAAAGAATGCATGTTTCGTGATATAGAAATTACACTTTTTTTTAAAGCGGAGTTCCACCCAAAAATGGAACTTCCTTTTTAAGGGAAGACGACCCCCAACATGCCACATTTGACATGTCATTTTTTTAGAGGGTTCCAGCTCCCATTTCCTCCCTGGGCGCTGCAGTGCCAGAAGGAAGGTCACCTCTCCTCCTTCCCTCTCAGCAATCATCTGAGACACATCACAGGTCCCAGATGATTGCTCGGCCAATCACGGTGCGTGCCTGGCTGTGAAGCCACAGCCGGGTGCCCACAGTAGTGATGCTGGCACAGCGGAGAGGAGGTGGAGACGAGCGGGCGTCATTCACCCGCATCACTGGACTCTGGGACAGGTAAGTGTCCACCTATTAAAAGTCAGCAGCTACAGTATTTGTAGCTGCTGACTTTTAATATTTTTATTTTAGTAGGAACTCCGCTTTAAGACATGGTTTAGTGCAGAGGATATGGCATCACTGTAAATTTGCCTTATGGGGGGCATGTCATTGATATGTATAACTGGTAAATGAAAGTTTAACTCATGTTCTGTATGATGAAGTTACAGTCATGCAAGTCCCTCTCTGAACATGGGGCCATATTTGTATAAGGTGTTCATGGACTGGTGCATATGGCTGAGGGCAGCAAGGGACAAGAGGGTAGCAAAAGAACACAACATCTATTCATAACATTCATTTTTAACTTTTGTTTTCACCTTGTTGTTACACCTATTAACACTTTAAGGCATTGTACACTTTGAAAACATTTTGGGTTTTTTAAAGTGGTGTTCCAGCCTCCCCCTCCAAAAATTAAAAGTCAGCAGCTACACCTACTATACATTGTATATAATATTAGAACACTTACCTGTCCTGGAATCTAGTGATGTTGGCACTACAGCCGATGTTTCCTTCGGCTGTTGGATGCTGGCGCCGCCATTGACTTGCGGCTTCACAGCCAGGTCCCTACTGCGCATGTGTGAAGTGCGCTGCACCCCCTTACTGGCCCAGAAGCAGGGGACAGAGGAGGGGGTCAAACTTCTGACATACCTTGCTGAAGTGAGGTCCAATGGAAGTAGGGACAGGGAACCCGTCAAAAACAGGTATTGTGTTTATTGTGCTACCTAATTGTGGCTGTGTGAAATGTATTTACTGTTTATCTTTCACCTGCAGGGCACTAAAGTGAGAGACCCAGGGTATCTAGGATAAGTAGTTTCTTCAGAGGAAGTGTTGATTCTCACATGACAGACAGAGGTCATGCATTTACCTGGGCAGTGCCCTGCAGCATGCTTGATGTTTCTATACAAATATAAATTTCTAACACAGGAATGTGCAACAGGCCAACGAATGTCATTATGAACTGACATGATCAATGCACATCTTATGAAAAACACAGGGTGCCCATGCATACTGTACATTGAATTATTCATATAAATGAGCTATACAATTGCCTCTCCGACATTTGTAGATGCACTGTGGATCAATTAATCTTCAAGGTTTACAGCAGAATCTAAAGGCATCTTTCCATCTTTCCTATCAGCAGTTCAGTTCACACTGTTCTCCTTCCCTCTGGTATCTTTAAAGCCTTCCAGCCCTGTTATCTGCAACTGCTGAGTAAGCTAACTTTGATAAAGTCAGAGCTTTTTCTGTGACTTTTTAGAATGAATCACCCCTACATGTACATGATGGCCACCTCTTTGCAGGTTTAACATCTTTCACTCTTCTGTAAAGGGTTTCCACAAGATTTTGGAGTGTGCCAATGAAAATTTGCGAGCATTCACCCAATAGAAAACTAAAGCTGGATAAGAAAACCTGCCTTGCAAATGATGTTCCAAATCATCCCAAAGATGCTCAATAGGGTAGAAGTCAGGGCTCTGACCAGTGGCAGCTTGTGCTGTGGGGACACTAGACTGACCTGACCCCAGACCCCACCTCCCTATCGCTCCAGCCCACACCGTGCACCAATCCCACCTCCCCCCGGTCGCCGACTCACTAACCCTGTGCTGCCCTCTTCATCGGTCAGGCTGCTCCTGCATCTCACGGTGGTCATGCATCTCCTCACTCCTCCTCCTTCCTCCTCCTAGACCATTAGGATGGCTTCTCCTTTTGGCCAATTGGGAAATGGGTCTCAGGACCCACTTCCTAATTGGCAGGGAGGAGGATTTGCTATTGCCAAATAACTCGGTGGGCTCAGGGCACAGTGCTCTGCGTTCCAAGCCCACCATTGTTTTAATTCTATTAGAGCCTCTGGCTCTAATCACATGCTTAAAAAAATAAAACCCTCATTGAAATCCATGTGTCCGGCACACCGCATGTAAATTAGGGGGCCCCTAATGGATGGGCCGCTACTGGCTCTGACACTCAAGTTTCTAAACACCAGACTCATTAAAGCATGTCTTTATGTTCCTTGCTTTGTGCGCAGCGGCCCAGTCATGTTGGACCAGAAAAGTACCTTCCAAAAACTGTCGTTGCACAGTTGGAAGCACACAATTTTCTAAAGTGTCCACATGATGCTGGGATTTGACATGTTTCACAGAAGGAAAGTACTATTCGTTTCCAGGGTGACTTTGAAGTCTTCTAATGTCTTTTACTTTCTATGATATTTTGATGTGGGTATGGAGTTGGGTGTATGGGATGTACTGTGTTTTATTTTGTTTGTTTATTTTTTTTTTATGGTTGAACTGGATGGACTTGTGTCTTTTTTCAACCTGACTAACTATGTAACTATGTAACTATGATATTGAAATTAAGGAGCACAAATAAAAATAAATGTGGTTAAGAGTCGGTTCACACTGGGGCGACACGACTTCCAGAGCGACTTTCAGAGGCGACTCAGACACGACTTGAGCATTAACCGCAGGGCGATCTGGGGTGATTTACAACACAACTTCCAGGACAGGAGAAATTCCAGTGGCCAATAAAACAACAATCAGCTCTGGGAGAGGGAGGGAGAGGGAGGGGGAGGGAGAGGTTTGCCTGTGAGAAATGTATCTGGAAAGTAGCTAGTGATCAGACTTGAGGCGACAAGTCGGATTGAAGTCGTACAGGAACCTTTTCTGAAGTCGGAGCGACATGAGTAGTGTGTATTAACAGCGCTCCTATTCACTAACATTGTTTTTCTCTACAGCGCGACTTGGGACGACTTGAGGCGACCTCAAGTCGGATCTCAAGTCGCCCCAGTGTGAACCGACTCTTAATAGTTTCCATATTGATACTGATTAACAACGTTTTAGTGATTACAGAAGGGTCCAAATCTTTGAAGAACAATACAAAGGCACTATGTTAAAAGGAAGGAAAAAATATGCAATTCTCATTTTGAAAAGTGGATAGATCTAAATTGGGTCTTCATAGGTTATTTATGCTAATTCAGTATTATCTTCTCTAGCAAGTGTTTGTGTCTTGTTCTATTTGTAGCATCTCCCAAGTAGACTCCCTTCTTACCTTGGAGGATACTGCTGTTTATTGCCAGAGATACAAGATCACTTGAAATGGTAGAAAAGGCAAATAAGGGAACGGAAATGAAGAAAAGGTCTAATGCTGCATACACACGATTGGAAATTCCAACAAGAAAAGTTTGATGTGAGCTTTTGGTTCGAAATTCCGAGCGTGTGTAGGCTCCATCTGACTTTTTCTGTCGGAATTTCCAACAGCAAAAATTGAGAGCTGGTTCTCAATTTTTCTGACAAGAAATCTTTTTGTCAGAAATTCCGTCTGTATGCAATTCCGACGCGCAAAAAAAACACGCATGCTCAGAATCTATTTGACGCATGCTAGGAATCATTGAACTTAATTTTTCTTGGCTCGTTGTAGTGTTGTACGTCATCGCTTTCTTGACAGTCAAAATTTTGTGTGACCGTGTGTACACAAGTTTGAGACAAAATTTAGTCAGAAAAAATCCACGGTTTTCTTGTCAGAATTTCCGATCGTGTGTATGAGAGTTGTTATGACCACTCCAACTGTACAGTCTCAGTTTAGTGCTTAGTGGTTTTGCAGATCATAGAGTGTTTATGTGACATTTTCTGTGAGATGCTCCAGCTCCCAGACTTTGTTATATTAATCCAATCACTTATGGAGGTGTGCTATAAGATATTTATTTTAATTTGACTTTCCAGATCCCTGCATACAGTTTCAAAATGGATGGGCGGTCAACACTTATTTAAGCGCTACTAGACATCTTGCCACTGTGAGTATGAGTGTCAGTAATTTGTTTTTGATTGTTTTGTTGATGGTAGACTCAAAATGGTACAATTTAGGAAAAAAGGGGATAAGTGTCAAACATTCAATGGTTTAAGACATGAACGGTTTCCCATTATGTTTTAATAAGTGGGTGTTGCCAGAATATATGTTGCAATGAGCTAAGATCTTTTTGCACCTCCTTTGTCTGTGCCTGTTGGGTATATGTTAAAAAGAAATTGAACAAGAAGGGTTGAGGGGAAGCCTCTTCCCAACTTTTAGGGATCTTTCTGTGAGGTATCAATCTTAGTAATAAGGTAAGCACACCAAAACACGAATGTTGATTATCAAAATTAGAAAATTTAATTTACATAAAAACAAAGTTATATATACAGATAGAACATGGTGAATAGACGACCACAATATTTACAAACAAGGCACAAACGAAGTTTGATACGCTATTGCCAACTAGTTTCGCATTCATATGCTTCTTCAGGGCTTTGTATTTTGGTCTCTTCTGAAAGATAGTCGTCTGCATATAATAATAAATGCCATTAGAAAAAAACAGCAAATATAACAAATTTATATAGAGTTTTTTCATATAGAGTATAAACATTTCACCAATAGTCTTATACTCAGTGAAAAATAAACATCATGCAATATAGATAAATAAATAAAGATGTGCGCTTACCAATCCTGTTTGTAAGTTAATGTGACTAGACAAAAAGTCGCGCCGCCCCTCTCATCCCTGCCGCATAGAACCAAACCAGAGACGGAAAAGAACCTGTGGAAGCCAGATCCACCTGGTCATGCAATGTGGGTGATAGGGTGTTGAGGTTTGGTACCACTCCCAGACTTGGATTCTAAGGATTATCAAAAAATGGGTATATACTAGAAAATATCCTAAGTTCATAATAAAATGTTCTTGGCTCATATTATTTAGTTTAGTATCTAGTGCTGATACAGACATTTAATTTAATTTGTATCCAATCCTATATTATTATTGATTAATGATTATAACTAGAGTCTTAACAGATTAATGTATAGTATAGTTTATAAAATTATTAGATTTCATGCTGGTCATAATACATCATGGTCAGAATGTATTACCAGGGAAAAAAAAAAAATGTCTACCGACTATGCCCTATTTCACCACTAGGTGGTATTTCAAACAATGATGTAATACTATTGCTAGTAAGTGCTATAGGCTATCTCTTGTTTGTTATTATTGCACGAGGTATACCACTATCCTTTGGAACTTGGATCACATCGTGATAAAAGGACTCTACCTGTCTTACGACTTTTACCATTATCACCTGCCAAAAGAAGGTAATAACCCCTATATTCTTTACTAACATCTAATTTGTAACAAACCTTATTTCCTTATTGGTGTATTTAGAATGATACATCCGAGCCTGCTAAGTAATATTGATGCTTCATTGTTACCATTATTATGGATAAATTGTTTCTCTTTTCCTTTTTATTTTGCTCCTCTTGGGAATAATAACAAACAAGAGATAGCCTATAGCACTTACTAGCAATAGTATTACATCATTGTTTGAAATACCACCTAGTGGGGGGCGTGGCCGGCAGCCGAGGCGGATGGCTGTGTAAGGAGAGAGCTCCGTGTAACCCGCCAGCATCAACACCATCCCAGCGACTATTTCAGCCGACCAAGGCTCTATCTACCTCGGGGTCACTCCTGAGCACCCCTGGGTGACTATGGGAAAGAGAAAGAACGAGAAAGGGCCGCGGAAGCTGACCGACTTCTACCCGTCGGCGAGCACACCTAGGCCGCAAGATGGCGCCGGGGCCTCGGACTCGCGTTACAGTCCGCGCGGCGATCGCGGCGTCGGATCGGATCCGAATCACGGGAGAGGCCCGCAATCCTCCCACAGCGCCAGCGGAGGATCGTCACCAGGGGCATCCCCAATCAGCAGCCCTCAGAAATCGGCCCAGAAACGCTCATCAGCTCACAGGTATGCAGGGGAGATGGGGACCGCATGTGACTCTCAGGACAGCACTAGAGACTTTGTGGAGCAGCTTAATGAATTCCCCACCACTGGACAACCCCTTAGTGACACGATTATGAGGGACATGCTGATTACTCTTAGGGGATCCCTGCACAAAGATATGATGGCCTGTGTCACCCAGCTTACAGGGGAAGTGTCAGCAATAGGAGACCGGATCTCACACGTGGAAGACAAGATGGGGGAGTTCTCAGAAGCCCATAACGAGCTTGTGGATGCACATAATGACGCTGAGAATGTCATGCAAGTGATGAGGGATAAGCTCACAGAATTAGAGGACAGATCCAGAAGGAACAATATCAAACTTAGGGGAGTGGAAGAATCTATTGCCCCAGCTGAACTCAGGCTTTATGTCCAATCCTTCATCGCCGCATTGCTGCCTGATACCCCCAAACAAGAAGTGATAGTGGATAGAGCACATCGCCTTCCTAAGCCAAAATTTCTTCCAGACACAGTTCCAAGAGACGTCATCGCTCGCATTCATTTCTTTCATGTAAAAGATGACCTCATGCGGTTCTCTAGGAAGAACCACCCCCTGCCTGGCCCTTACTCTGCGATTGCCATTTTCGCCGATCTGTCCAAACCCACTATGCAGGCACGCAAGAATTTGTCATCCATGACTAAATTGCTACAGAACCACAAAATTCCCTACTCCTGGGGCTTCCCAACCAAGCTGCTCATCACAAGAGAAAACCGTACCTATGTCATTACAAACCTTGAGGATGGCCTGGCCCTGGCCAAAAAGTGGGATCTCCTTCCAGAAGATCCTGGTGGTTCCGTACGAGACCTAAATCTCCCAAGATTGTCCCCAGAGTGGCGTAAAACCTGACCTGACTGCCTAAGTAATCTGCCATGTGCCATGGCAACTGCCTTGGTCTTAAGCTCTGAAAGATGCTGGGGCGGAACACGAAGAGCTGTTTACCCCCCACAAGTATTGCGGAGTCTTTCGCACTTTGTGAGACTTTTCACGTTTTTATGTACTGGTTTACCTTTTTTTCTTTTTTTTTTCTCTCCTTCCTTTTTTTTTCTTCTGCTCTAGCTGTACCACAGGATCACTACGAACCAAACTCATCCATGTTGAAATCTCACTATTCGGTACCTCCTTGCAATATGTTGGACTTCTGGTCAAGTATCTCTAATGCATCAGTGCCTCCTTCAGGTAATGTGATAGTACCTACTCCAAATTTTGAGTCTTACCTATCCTTTGCTGAACGCTCTTTATTTTTGCTCTGATGGCATTGTCAATTGTATCTATGAACGTCAATGGCTTGAACAGCCCATTCAAACGAAGCTCCATGTGGAAAGAGATGGTGCGGCTTAAAAGTGATGTAGTCTGCATCCAGGAGACCCACTTTAAGTCCTCCAAACATCCCAAATGCTCGCATAGAGCTTATCCGCATATTTTTCAGGCAATGGCTCCTGTCAAAAAAAGAGGAGTGATGGTGGCCGTTAAACACTCTATCGCATTCAAACTGCACAACGTCGTCTGCGACCCTAATGGGAGATACATAATTCTCATATGTGAACTGAATCAATCTACATATACCCTAGTCAACTTATATGCGCCAAACAAAAGACAACCAAGATTTCTAACGGCCCTACTGAAAAGAGTGGAAAAAATTAAGCAAGGATCCCTGCTCCTCTGTGGGGACTTTAATTGTGTCCCTGACAGGTCCATGGACTGCTCGCAACCTCTGTCGACAAAGAGGATAGAACTCCGATCACTTATAGCGGAACATGATCTGTACGACGCATGGCGTTGCTACCATTCTTCAGAAAGGGACTATACACATTACTCGTACCCCCATCGGGCATATTCTAGAATAGACCTGGTGCTCTCTGACCTGCCTCTCTTGCAAAGAACTATTTCAGTGAAAATTCACTCGATAACCTGGTCAGACCATGCACCGGTGTCCATCTCTCTTCAGGACAAGAACACTGACCCTCCAGTCTATCTTTGGAGGAATAATGTTGACATTCTCTCTGACTCTACCCAAACTGCTAGACTAGGGGCACAGCTTCAGGAATTTTTTCAGTTTAATGATAATGCGGATACTAAGATTGCATCTTTATGGTGCTCACATAAGGCATTCAGTAGGGGTCTATTGATACAGACAGCAGCCAGGGAAAAGAGGAGGAGGGCGGCACTGCTGCAGGGGTTGTTAGGGGAAATCCAAAAGTTAGAAACCCTACACAAACAAAATCCCTCCCCTACAACGGAATCTGACTTATTTGCGTGCAGACATAAGCTCCGTCTCATGCTGATTACGTCACATCAGAAATGTTTGAGAAAGATTAAAGCCATGTACTACGCCCATAGCAATAAAGCAGGGAAGCTACTGGCCAAATATATCAAAAGACGTCAGCAGCAATCTAAATTGTCCTCCCTTAGAGATCCGCACTCTAACACGTTGGTCCATCACCCAACACATATAGCCAATGCTTTCATGAAATATTATAGAGACCTTTATAACCTTCACCTAGATACAGACACTCCACAACCCACTGACGCGTCCATCAACTCATTTCTCAACTCTGTAGCATTGCCCTCTCTGTCCCCCTCCCAACTGATGTCACTCAACGCCCCTATTCAACATGCTGAAGTTAGCGAAGTTATCAAAGCCCTCCCCAAAAATAAGTCACCAGGTGTAGACGGCTTCTCCTCAGAATATTATAAAGTATTTTCTCATATACTAACTCCGTATTTATGTACCCTATTCAACAGTGTCGCCTCCTCATCGACATTCCCAGAAGAAATGCTAGAAGCCACCATTGTCACTTTGCCAAAACCAGGTAAGAAGCCGGATTTACCACAAAATTTTAGGCCTATTTCGCTTCTAAACACGGATCTCAAGATCTATGCTAAGATCTTGGCAAATCGATTAGCATCCATCACTCCATTTTTGGTTAAAGCCGACCAGGTCGGCTTTGTGAAGGGGAGGCAGGCCCCCGATGGCACTAGGCGATTATTTAACTTGCTGTACTTATTAGAACGTCGAGGAACCCCGGCAGCATTTTTGGCGTTGGACGCAGAAAAAGCCTTTGACAGGGTGCACTGGGGGTACCTTAGGGCAACCCTGCAAAGGTTTGGACTTCAAGGCTCTATATTATCAGCCATCTCTGCATTATACACGTGTCCCTCGGCCAGGGTTTTCTCGTCCAACGCCATTTCCGACAAATTCTATATCACCAACGGGACCCGCCAAGGGTGTCCTCTATCCCCGATAATCTTCACGCTAATGATGGAGCCCCTTGCTGTAGCTATCAGATCTGACACAGACATATCTGGGATTAGTGTGGCTAATGAGGTCCACAAGATAGGCTTATTCGCGGATGACGTGATCTTGACTGTGACTAATCCGGCTTCTTCCCTGGACAAAGTGCAAAAGGTTTTATGTGAGTTTGGTGCAGTGTCATATTACAAGTTAAATGTCGCTAAGTCTTGTGTATTGCCTGTTAATATTCCTAAAAAACAGATAGCTCAACTTAAGGATAGGTTTAAATTTCAGTGGATGACCACAAGTATCGCATACTTGGGCGTTAAGCTGGTTTATCCCTCCACTGCTACTTTTCGCAT
The DNA here is from genome assembly GCA_029574335.1 of Rana kukunoris. Classification (NCBI taxonomy): domain Eukaryota; kingdom Metazoa; phylum Chordata; class Amphibia; order Anura; family Ranidae; genus Rana; species Rana kukunoris. The sequence goes on from JAJQKJ010002696.1 coordinate 35,691, forward strand.
TAACTTTGACTCTCTTTTGGATGTTATCAAAGCAGACTTGGCACACATCTCCACTTTTGAACTATCCTGGCTGGGAAAAATAGCTGCCCTGAAAATGTTTCTATTGCCTAAGATTATCTATTACTTCCGCACCATCCCTGTACTTATCCCTGAATCTTTCTTTGCCAATGTTGATAAACTGTTTAGAAGATTTATCTGGCAGGGGAAAATGCCTAGGATTACATTTACAATTTTGCAGAGGCATAGGCATACGGGTGGTGCGGGCCTTCCTGTTCTCCGTAATTACTATAGAGCAGCCTTATTGGATCAAATGAAAGCCTGGTTTGAGCCTGATTCACCTAAGCTGTGGGTGCGGATGGAGAAATTAGTTATGCAAAACAGGGACCTCCCATCCTTACTATTAGCAAAATTAACCAACCTACCAATGAAGGACACCTGGTTGCCATCTGTCGAAGCTACGCTTTCGACATGGGGCGCCATCCAACCACACCTGGACTCTAATGCTAAAATTAGTCACCCAGTAACCCAAATCTCAGTTCTTGAACACCTTATCCCGGACCTTCGTACGGCCCTCTGGAGGGAGAAGGGTTTCTCTACCGTCCAGGAGGTTCTTGAAGACCCAGAGGCTGCTCATTCATACCCCTTCACCCAAATTAAACACTTCCAACTAACCCAAACTAGCTCAACGTATGTATTACCTGTAGAGGTGTGGAAATATCTCAGTACTTCCTATCATAAACCTAAGGGCCTTGCCTGGTTCTATGCCCTGTTACAAAGAGATAGTAGTTTCTCTAAAACTTCTAGTATGATTAACTGGGAAGGGGACTGGGGTACCTCCCACTCCCATTCTGAGTGGAAATCAGCCATACGTGCTATTTACACTTACTCCCACTGCACTAATCATTGGGACAACTTGATGAAAATCCTCCACAGATCCTATTTGACCCCAGTTAGATTATCACTGATATTTCCACCAGGGAACCCTCTATGCTGGAGGTTGTGTGGAGCTAAAGGTAACATTTACCACATATTATGGGGCTGCAAAGGCTTACGCAGTTTCTGGATTGCCGTATTTAAACTAATCTCATCGGTTACAGGGTTTTTCTTACATCCTTCTCCCCAGCTGGCCCTCCTTAACATTAACATCACGAATGTCCCATCTCAATTCCGTAGCATAGTTACGCATGTATTGATAGCTGCCCGCCTAACTATCACTGCTAAATGGAAAAATACCCAGGCCCCCAACATTAGTGAAGTAATCCAAAGAGTGTCTACGCAATATCTGTATGAGAAATATTTCGCAATGCAGTCAAATGGGAGCCAGTCATTTAAGGCTCAATGGATGCCTTGGATTTCAAAATTCCCTGAATGAGACATACATATTGTATAGTACTGTTCATATTGTATAGTATTGTTCACTCTGTATAATTGACTTACGGTTCATGTGGCCTGTGGTACTGTGGTTCGTTTCTCCCCTCTTCCTTTCTTTCTTGTTCTTCCTTTCTCCTTCCTCTTTTTCTGTTCGCTTCTCTTGTTTTTACGTTACACTCGCCTTTGTTCACATTTTCAATAGCTCTCGATTTTCTTTACTTACCTCTGCCTTTGGTGGGAGCTGCTGGTCCTCACTCCCCTACAGAGTAGTGGATCGGTCTAACCATTTCAGGTTCACCTCTAGTGGAGCTAGACAAATACGAACTTATGTCCTACTCCCTACAATGTTATGTTATGATAACTATGTTTCCTATATATACTAGTGCCTTACCTATGTATGGTGCCGTGGCTCCACATTGTGAAGTAGGAAGCGCGGGCCTGTTAGTTTCCTGAGCACTTTTAGACTAGTATTGTATCCTTCCTTCAGCATTTAATGAATAGTATATCCTGTTGTCTACTGGGAAATTGTTCGTAAGTTCAAACTGTATTGTTAATGTCACTTGTACTGTTACTCTTCTTAATAATCTTAATAAAAACAATTGAAAAGAAATACCACCTAGTGGTGAAATAGGGCATAGTCGGTAGACATTTTTTTTTTTTCCCTGGTAATACATTCTGACCATGATGTATTATGACCAGCATGAAATCTAATAATTTTATAAACTATACTATACATTAATCTGTTAAGACTCTAGTTATAATCATTAATCAATAATAATATAGGATTGGATACAAATTAAATTAAATGTCTGTATCAGCACTAGATACTAAACTAAATAATATGAGCCAAGAACATTTTATTATGAACTTAGGATATTTTCTAGTATATACCCATTTTTTGATAATCCTTAGAATCCAAGTCTGGGAGTGGTACCAAACCTCAACACCCTATCACCCACATTGCATGACCAGGTGGATCTGGCTTCCACAGGTTCTTTTCCGTCTCTGGTTTGGTTCTATGCGGCAGGGATGAGAGGGGCGGCGCGACTTTTTGTCTAGTCACATTAACTTACAAACAGGATTGGTAAGCGCACATCTTTATTTATTTATCTATATTGCATGATGTTTATTTTTCACTGAGTATAAGACTATTGGTGAAATGTTTATACTCTATATGAAAAAACTCTATATAAATTTGTTATATTTGCTGTTTTTTTCTAATGGCATTTATTATTATATGCAGACGACTATCTTTCAGAAGAGACCAAAATACAAAGCCCTGAAGAAGCATATGAATGCGAAACTAGTTGGCAATAGCGTATCAAACTTCGTTTGTGCCTTGTTTGTAAATATTGTGGTCGTCTATTCACCATGTTCTATCTGTATATATAACTTTGTTTTTATGTAAATTAAATTTTCTAATTTTGATAATCAACATTCGTGTTTTGGTGTGCTTACCTTATTACTAAGATTGATACCTCACAGAAAGATCCCTAAAAGTTGGGAAGAGGCTTCCCCTCAACCCTTCTTGTTCAATTTCTTTTTATTTATCTTCCATATTGGGATTGTGAGTACTCATCAATCATTATTGGGAAACATTCTTCCACCAACCCCTGTTTTTCTATGTTGGGTATATGTTGTAGAAAAGTTCTATATTTTCTATGTTTTTTTATAATGATTTTCTGTGTACTGTATTTAAATAGAGCAATTGAAAGCTTGGGACCATGTGATTTTCAAATATTACTCCTTTTACCAGAATCTTCTCCTATTTACACATATAGGGGTGTTGAACATCCTTCGAGAACAGTCTGGTGAGGTCAATGCCTTTTCCAGCATGATGGAGCACCTCACCATAAGGCCAAAGAGATAACTAAGTGACTTGGGGAACAAAACATCACATTTTGGGTCCATGGCCAGGAAACACAATATTTTTGTTCTGTCATCTACCAAGTATTCAAAGTAAAATTTGATAATGACAGCCTCATTTTTTGAGGCCCTAAAAAGGACAGAACAGTATTAATTCCCCCAAATTACCCCTTTTGGAAAGTAGACAGACAAAGGTACTTAGTGACTGGTGAAAGTAAGTAACATTTTTTATAATTAAAAAAAAAAATGTAACTTTTTTTATTTTTACAATTTATTTATTTTTTATTTTGCATACATACCATAGTGACACTGTACTCCTCTGGGAGGTGATTTTGATATTTTTTTCCTTTATACTGATTGCTCATTACAGTGATGATCACTGTTACAAGCAATCGTGTTTCTGAATGGAATCCATTCATGTGCCATTGTGCACAATTGTGACAGCTGTGATTGGCCACAGCTATTACATGGTACAATAGCACTGTGATTGGCCCTGTCTGTACCAATCACAGAGATCACATTAGTACACAACGAATGGCTTTGAATGAAAGCCATTGGGGTTGATTTACTAGAACTGGAGAGTGCAAAATCTGGTGCAGCAGTGCATGGTAGCCAATCAGCTTTTAACTTCAGCTTGTTCAATTAAGCTTTGACAAAAAAAAAAAAACAACAACTTGGAAGCTAATTGGTTTCTATGTAGAGCTGCCCCAAATTTTGCACTCTCCAATTTTAGTAAATCAACCCCATTGTGTACTATTGATTGGTCACAGTGATCACATGGTACCAGGGCCATCCCGGTACAACAATCTGCTTTCCAGTGTGTCTAGTGGACACAGCAGGTAACAGATATCACCGCTGCATGGCCCCTAGGGGTACCTGGAGGAGGTTATATGACATCTAGTAAGGATAACAGTGCTCCCACTTGGTCATTATTTTACAACAGGCCAAGTGGTTAGTGGTTTTACAACAGGAGGGACATCGTGTGAACAATTATACCAGTGGTCATAAGTGGAATTGCTGGGTCATCCGATTTAAATCTTGTACATCAATAGCACATGTGATCGGAATGTAGAACATTTTCCAGGAACATTGTTTCAATTAGTGATTGAATGTCAGTTATAATGATTTTTTACATTCAACTACACCTGCTTCATTTAGGTGACTCTTCATCGGTTCAATCAATAAATTGTCCTCTCCAAAGCTATCCTTACTGGACTTGTTTTTGTTATAGTACATAAGGGCGGCCGCCAGCAAAAGGAAAAATGTACCAAGAATTAAATTAATTCAGCGATTCTTACAAGTTTAAAATATTTCTAGCCATGTATTTAAAAATAATAAAAGGGAAGAAGAATTACTTTTTGAAAAAGAGAACCATTTGACTAGAATTAAACAGGTCATTTTGATCTCCCCCTCCTCCAGGCGCCTGCAAAGCTCACAAAATCTGAAACAGCCAAACACGATATTTCAACAATCTGTTAAACACTAAAACCAGCCTGCGTTCTTCCATTAACACTGCAATCAATTTTAAACAGCCATTTAAAGCTGTTGTAATACTTGTAACATAATAGCAATAATCTGGAGATGAGTTTTCCTGCGCTTTTTTTTTTTAAATCTTTTCTTGCACAAGCCAAAAATACTGAACTAGTGCACAGGTCAGGTGACATTCAGCAGAAATATTTAAAATGTTACATGTAGCAAACATAACACAGTGTGTATCATTTATGATATACAAATACACACCATATAATGTTTATAGTGTGTGTGTGTGTGTGTATATATATATATATATATATATATATATATAAATTTATATAATTAAATGTATATTAATGTATAAAATATGATCAGCATTTTTGAACAAAATCTTCTTTAAAAATGAAAACAGCAAAGAATATTAAAAATATGTGTGAACCCTAAAGTGGATGTGCATCCTAACTAGGTGATGTTTTGTTTCTTAAAGGAGTTGTAAAGGAAAAAAAAAAATTGCCTAAAATTAATGTCTGCAAGGTAGACAGACAGAATAGTGTAATGATTCTGTTAACAAACAAGTAAATACCTATTAAATTCCTTCATCTATATCACCTCCGGCGTTCTAGTTTCTGTTCTCTCATTCACTTCCTGGTTTGCGGTGCTCGTTCATGTAAGAACTACAATTCCCAGTATGCATTGCGGCACGCCCAGTAATTCACACCTCTTTGAAGTCTCTAACATGTAGAGAGCGTCCTGCCGCACAGGTGTAGTTCCCAGGAGGGGTCGAGCACGTCACTGACCACCGCAGTAAAGTCTCCCTTCACGGTGGTGAGTAACAATCAGACAAGCAGGAAGTGAACAGAACAGAGAAGAAATAGAACAACTTCTGAACAAAAACAAACAATGAGGAAGTGAAAAGAGGAATGTCTGCAGGTAAAGGATGCTTATTATGAAAAAAAATATGTTTTCCTTTACAACCTCTTTAAAGCCCTAAATATCGTAAACATTTAAAAAAAAATGTTTTAAATATATTTATCACCTTTTTCATTTTTTTTATTGCACTTCAGTGTTACTGATCAACTTTCTATCTATGTACATGGAATCTGGCAATGGCTGCATTACATTTCCTTGATGGTGGCAACAGTGGACCATACAGGGTACTTGTGTGATAAATGTTATAACAGTCTATTGTTTCCATTATAAGCCTATAACAATGCGGACGTACAATTGGGGAACAGTTATTATTATTACAGAGCTGCATTCATTTGTGTGAAAACTCAATTACTATAATTTTAACAAGTTGAAGTGTATCTCAAACAAAACTGTAATATATTGCAACTTATTATTCATTAGATGTGGTGGCTACATTTGTTTTTTTGTTGTTTTTATTCTAAATGTATTTCTCACACATTTGATTTATTTTATTTCCACCAGGTGATTCTCCATACCTTACTCAGAGGGTATGATATGTATTGGGGGGGGGCCCTCTATGCACATTTTTGTTTTAATTTTTACTATATGATGTACTACATCAATTTTTTGACACCCCTTCCCTATTAGTACAGAACATTTTAAGTTCGACAGGCTGATAGGACCCAAGGATCTGTCACATCCATCTTTACGGTCTCCGTAAACCAGGACTTCTTGGGCCACTAGGATCACCTGTTTCCGTTCCCCTTTGATCCTGCGCAGAAGACATGGTAGCAACTGAACTGAAGGGAATGCAAAAATCAGAGAAGGTGCCTGGTTTGGGACACAAACTTGTCTAGTTTCGTGTTGAACCTGGACGCAAAAAGATCTCCTTTCAGGATACCCCATCTCTGGTAAATGGCCAGAAAGACTTCTGGATGTATGAACCACTCCCCTGGGAGCAATGGCTGGCGGCTTAAGAAGTCTGCCTGACAATTTTCTACCCCTGAAATTAAAACCGCAGATAGGCAAGGAGCATATTCCTCTGCCCCAACTAGAATATGATCTGCCTCTTTCTGGGCTGCCCGACTCTTGATGCAACCCTGGTGATTGATATAGGCCACTGCCGTGGCATTGTCGGATTGAATCCTGACAGTTTGAATCCCCGCAGTTTGCCTGACCAAGCCCTTAGGGTCAGGCATACTGCCCGAATTTCTAAAATGTTGATGGGCAAGGCCTTCTCGGACTCTGACCATTCCCCCCGAACAGCATTCTCTTCTAGTATTTCTCCCCAGCCTACAAGGCTGGCATCAGTTGTCACTATTTTCCAAGTGATCTGTATGAAGGTTTTCCCCTTCTGTAAATTCTCGGTTAGTAGCCACCATTTGAGATTTTGGCGTACGCATTGGACAATCCAAATCATGGCTTCTCCTGTTCCAGGCAGACAGGATGCAACAGTCTTGAATGGAACTGAGCATAAGGGACTTCTTTGAATGAAGCTACCATCTTTTCTAACAGTCTCATACAGAGACGGATGGGAGGCTCTTTCCTTGTCCTGATCGTGTGCACCAGATCTCTTATCACGCAGACTTTTGCCTGTGGTAAGAACACCTTCTTGTGGACTATGTCTATCACCAGACCCAAGTACTCCAGTCTTTTTACTGGCCGTAAAGATGATTTTTCTAAGTTGAAAATCCAACCCCCCAAAAAAAGAAGGGGGGTTGCCATCCGGGGCCCTGGGGACCTCCGGGCCCCTGGGTACCTCTGGGCCCTTTAATAAAAAAAATATAAATATATATATATATATATATATATATATATATATATATATATAAAAAATATATAAAAAGAAGAAAAAAAAGGGGGGGTTGCCATCCGGGGGCCTAGGGACCTCTGGGCCCTTTAATTAAAATAAAGAAAGAAAGAAAACAAACAAAAAAATATATAAAAATACATTTAAAAAAAGGGCCCCTGATGGCGGCCCTGACCGTCGGATCCAGGCTCTTTATGGACTGATCAATCAGTAATAGGTCATCTATGTAGGCCTTTACCACTATACCCTGGGCTCTTAGTCTTGCTAACAGCAGAGCCAGGACCTTTGTAAACACTGGTGGTGCGGTGGCCAACCCTAAGGGTAAGGCAACAAACTGAAAGTGTCCCTGCTCCACCGCGAATCGCAGGAACTTCTGGTGAGCAGGGAAAATTGGAACATGGAGATATGCGCCCTTGATGTCTATTGACGCTAAGAACTCTCCTCCCCAAAGGTAGGACACTACTGACCGAATTGATTCCATGCGAAAGAAGCAGATGTTTAGAAATTGGTTCAGACCCTTGAGGCCTAAAATGGGTCTGACATCCCCATTTGGTTTGGGTACTGTAAAGAGATTTGAGTAAAGTCCCATTCCTTGTTCTCCTATGGGGGTCTCTATGATCACCCCTTGAGATAGCATCCGGTCTAGTGCCTGAAACAATGAGGCCTTTTTTACCGGTTCCTTCGAAACGTTCAATTTTAGAAAACGAGGCGGAGGAAATTCCCAAAACTCTAGCTTGTAACCTAGAGTAACTATGGAGATGACCCATCTGTCTTGGATCTCCTCTTTCCAGGTTCCTGTAAACTGCAGGAGCCTTTGTCCCACTCGTGCTAGCAGGGGCGCCCCATCATAAGGAGTAGGGATGAGCCGAAACCCCCCCCCTTCGGTTCGCACCAGAACGTTCGAACAGACCGCCCGTTCGCGTGAACATTTAGAACCCCATTGACGTCTATGGGACTCGAACGTTCAAAAGTGCTAATTTTAAAGCCTAATATGCAAGTTATTGTCGTAAAACATCTTTGAGAACCCGGGTCTTGCCCCAGGAAATGTATCAATGGAAAAAAAAGTTTTAAAAACGGTCTTTTTTCCTGGAGCAGTGATTTTAATGATGCTCAAAGTGAAAAAAAAAATGAAAAATTCCTTTAAATATCGTACCTGCTGGGTGTCTATAGTATGGGTGCCTAGGAAAAGCATGTGCCCCTTGAGGAGGCCTTAGAGAACCCAGAGAGGAAAAAGGGGCCTCAGCCAACTCTGTTAGGGGCAATTTATAACCAATATGTCTCAGTGAGCAATTGAATTAACAGCCTTTGAGACTGTGAGGTTGCAAAGGCTTCCTCCTGGGCCGAGCCCTCTAATGAGGAACCCGGTGATCCACTCTGGGATCTCAGGGGGGTAGGAGGGGGGAACACTCCCTGCTGGTGGAACCCCAAACTCCCCCCCCCTAGGTGGCCGACGAACTGAGAGGGAAAGGCAGAACTCCTCCACAAGCGCTGCTGACAGACCATTAACCAGGCAGGCATGGGATGCTGACACCAGGAATGCTACTTTACACCCTCTAGTGGTAGGAGATAATACAGGCAAGATATCAACTATTCATTAAAAGAAGCCCAAAAAAGGATCTTCTTAACTTACCATTCCTGCCGCAGGGTACTACTGGAATTGATACAGTGACCCAATCTTCACCCATCATGGCGGGCTTGGAGTCTTGCCAGACCTTCAAGGACAGGGCCCCTTTAATTTATAGGGTCCACTGCATTGGACCTGTAGAGTGCCCTGCCAGAGCAACCTGTGGTATAGCAATGTGACCAAGGCACTGGATCACAGGGCTCAGCTCTCCAAAGAGAAGCATTACAGGCAAAACCTCGTTCTTCGGTATCGAGGCTCAGGTACCATCCACTTTTGCCTTTGTTTTGGCTTTTTGAATGGATCTGATTGTACAGATCCCTGGCATGGGTAGGGCTCTTCTGGGGAGCATAATTTTGACCATGACCAACACCTTAGACACTGGCGAAAAAACTGAGGTACCCATGTGGGGGGGGGGGGTTATATAGAGGGGGCCCATAACCTATGTAGTAATTACTGGCTCTGTTTCCCGTGATGTACTGTAAAGAAACTATTACTTATAATAGTGATCATCAGGGTGTGCATTTCTTGTGGTGTGTTTTTTTTTTGCTGTTTTGCTGATGAGGACAGTAGTTTTAGTATGTGAATTATAATATCTTTATTCCTTTCTTTATCTTTTTTAATTGATATGCTTTGTATACTTTCTTTTCTTTGTAGTGCTGACCAGGGCTTTATTTACAGAGAATAGGTGCAGAAACTATCCCCAGCTTAGTCACTCCTTGTCTTCATCCCCTACCCACCCCTGAGCACCGTCCCTTGGTTCCACCCCCTACCCACCTCCCAGTACTGGCCCTTTAGAGAGTACAGAACCAAGTATAATTTTTTGGTGATAAATATTTTGTATGGGGTTTGTTCATAATAACAAGAAAAGCAGTACAATACTGTAGATCCTCTGCAGCCAGCACCCATTGATGACCCCAGCAACAATAGATACCCCCCAGCAACAATAGACCCCCCCAGTAATAGATATGCCCAGCAACACTAGTACCACCCCATAAACAATAGATCTCCTACACAACATTATACCCTCCAGCAACAATGGATTTCCCGTTCCAAAATACCACCACAGCAACAACAGATCCATCCCTGCAACAATAGACCCTCAGCAACAACAACAGATTTCCGAGCGCCCAGCGACAATAGACCATACAGCAACAATAGACCTCTACCTCAACAATTGACCCCCCCCCACACACGCACACACACACACATACACCTGGCAACAATAGACCTCTTCAGCAACAATAGACCCCAACACAAAGAATTATTCCTGACAGCATCAATAGAGCCTCCAGCATACCCCAGTACACCTTGCCACTACACACAGTAGGTTCAGTTTTGAAACTGTGTTACCCCACGTTACCGTTGAAAAAAAGCCCTGGTGCTGAGTATTGTGACTGTGGCTGGACAATTCTCACAAACTTGACAATATATGTTCCTGGTGAAGCAGGTTGACCCATGAAACACATAGACCAATTTGTACCATTCAGATCATCATATGTGACATCACTGGGATCTGTGCACACCGTTGTAATTATGACATGATAATATTCCATTCTATTCAGCAGAGGCCCTAGAGAATAAAATGGTGGGTGATACATATTTTTGTGTCACACGATATTTGCGCAGCTTTTTTCAAGCGCAAATTTTAGGGAAAAATGCACTTTAATGGCCAAAAACATAATATAATGCCCAATTGTTTGGTAAAATATAAAATATGATATTACAGCGAGTAAATAGATATTAAACATGTCATGCTATAAATATGCTTCCAGTCGTGGAATGGTGCCAAATTAAGGTACCAAAAAATTTCCATAGGCAACGCTTTAAAAGTCTTTACAAGTTATCAGTTTAGAGTGACACAGGAGGTCTGGCACTAAAATTATTGCTCTTGCTCTGACGTCCTCTGCCATACCTCACATTTATGGTGCAATTACAGTTTACATATGCGTATTGGGCCTACGCTTGCGTTTGCATTTGTGCATGAGCACAGGGCAATGGGGGCTTTTTAATACAATTTATTTATTTATTTTTTCTTTACATTTTTTTTGCAGCCTCACTGTTCCCATCAAACACAACTACTGTGCCCATCAAATGCAGCCACTGTGCCCACCAATTATTACCACTGTGCCATGCCATCAATTGTGGCCACTGTGACATCAATTGTCGCCACTGTGCCATCAATTGTTGCCACTGTGCCATGCCATCAAATGCAGCCACTGTGCCATGCCATCTAACACAGCCACTATGCCATCATTTATCACCACTGTGCCCATCAATTGTCACCACTGTGCCATGCCATCAAACGCAGCCACTGTGCCATCAATTGTCGCCACTGTACCAATCAATTGTCACCACTGTGCCATGCCAAACGCAGCCACTGTGCCATCAATTGTTACCACTGTGTTCATCAATTGTCACCACTGTGCCATGCCAAACGCAGCCACTGTGCCATCAATTGTTACCACTGTGCCATCAATTGTCACCACCGTGCCCATCAATTTTCACCACCGTGCCCATCAATTGTCACCACCCTGCTCATCAATTGTCACCACCCTGCCCATATATAAGCGCAACTGTGCCCATAAATTAGCATTACAGCTTCAGGGCTGTAATCGGAAAGTATACAGAAAAAACAAACTCCTGCGCACAGGTGAATTGTCCAACAATTAATATTTTGCATGAAAAATGCCAAAAATTTCAAGAACAGTAACAGTGGCCTTGCTGCCCTTCATGGATAGGGAATATCCTAGTAGAGAACAAAAAAGAAGAGAAAGAAAGGCGCACCAGCCTAGAGTGTTACCGTTGACAATTTATTAAAATGAAATAATAATGGGAATCTACTCACAAGGAAAATGACATAGTAGGCTTATCAACAACGATGTGGTAAATACCCCTTGAACCACACTCCAAAAATAGGGGGGGTAGAGGTGTGTCACTGCCGGCTGATGCATTTTGAGGTGACAAGAACCTCTTCATCAGACTGCTGGGCTCTGATGAAGAGGTCCTTGTCGCCTCGAAACGCGTTGTCAACGGTAACACACTAGGCTGGTGCGCCTTACTTTCTCTTCTTTTTTGTTCTGTAACTGGCTCTAATAGGCACTTCCAAAGCCAACCAGCTGCCGTTATTCAGATGGCCACCACTCACCAGGGGGCCAGCCATCTGAATAGTGCATGGCAGCGACAATACATGGATTCATGCTCTGTATGAATCCATGTATTGTATTCAGTGGCGGTGCAGGAGCGAGAGGGTCGGCGCTCCTGCGCCCTCTATGGACGCACCGCCACTGTTTAACACTATACCTTTAACTTTTTTATCAACTTTATTGCTATTACAAAGGATGAACAACATCCCTTGTAATAGCATGGGCCATGATGGGTCCTCGTTTTGGACTCCAAATCTCTCCTCTGGACTCCAATACAGCCGCCCAGATACAGATCAGTCTGATTGGCTGATTCCCTGGTCGGGAGCAGCCAGATAAACAAAAAACTGAAACAGGAAGTGACTAAATCCTCATTGCTTCCTGTTTTTGATGTCACAGAGTGGGAGGAACAACATCTGTTCCTTTCACTGTGTGCCTAGAGCTGGATGCCCGCCAGTTGCATCCTTATCGGGCTCTCCGATCACAGGGGAGAGCCCTGTTAAGGCGATGGTAGCAGCAGGATGGGGGTTGGACCCCCCTTATGCCACCTGTAAAAGTAATCCAGCAGCTTGTTAGGCGCTCAGATTACTTTTATTTTTTGTGGAATCGTTGGGGGCTAAGGAATGGTATTTTAATTCTTGCTGCAGCGATGACCGAGATATCACCCTTTCTATCTGAGGACTTTTATAAACGTACGGTGAATGGGTAGTGGTTAGAGAAATCCGATTCCATACTTCTGATTGTAAAAGAAAATGTTCAAGTAACAGAATGGATAACCAGAAACAAAATAATCTAATGTGATCAGGAATAAACTATTTTCAAGAGTACTACAGATGTAGCCAATGAGGTTATAGCATTACTTTTACTTAAAAAAAGAATTCTGATTATTTATGTGAGTTACCATTGCAAAACGTTTGCCTATTTATTTTTGATCGGGATTAAAGGGGAACTGTATTATTTATATTTTTGGCATTTGTTTTTTAATGCAATGTAATATCAATATGTGTTAATATTTTTAAAACCTTACTTCTATGTGTAATTTGCAATTATTTATGTACTGGATTTAATAGTGTATAACACTCACTTTTTTTACCCTGAAAATAGAGGGTAAACTGTGCCTACGTGTTATACGCAGGGGCTGTGGAAAGTTTTTTTCCTGAAACTTCCCTATTAACCACTTGACCACTGGACACGTAAACAACCGTAAATAACCAGACCAATTTTCAGCTTTCGGTGCTCTCACATTTTGAATGACACTAACTCGGTCATACAACACTGTAACCAAATGAAAATGTTGTCCTTTTTTTCCCCACAAATAGAGCTTTCTTTTGGTGGTATTTGATCACCTCTGCAGTTTTTTTTTTTTTTGCTATTAATGAAAAAAGAATGAAAATTTGGTAAAAAAAAGAATTTTTCTTCAGCACTGATTCAGCACTGATTGGCACTGATGGGCACAGGTGGCACTGGTGTGGCACTGGTGTGGCACTGGTGTGGCACTGGTATGGCTCAGATGACACTGGTGCAGCACTGGTGTGGCACAGGTGGCACTGGTGTGGCACAGGTGGCACCGGTGTGTCACAGATGGCACTGGTGTGGCACAGTCGGCACTCGTGGGCACAGGCAGCACTCGTAGGCACAAGTGGCACTTGTGGGCACAGACGGCACTGATTGGCACTGATGGGCACAGGTGGCACTGATTGGTACAGGTGGCACTGATGGGCACAGGTGGCACTGTTGTGGCACTGTTGTGGCACCGGTGTGCACTGGTGTAGCACAGGTGGCACTGGTGGGGCACAGATGGCACTGGTGGGGCACTGGTGGGGCACAGATGGCGCTGGTAGGGCACAGATGGCGCTGGTGGGGCACAGATGGCACAGATGGGGAACAGATGGGGCACAGATGGGGCACTGCTGGGCACTGCTGGGCACTTACGGTTTGCCACTAATCTCTCTTCTCTTCTCTCACGCTGCAATGGTGTGAGGAGAGGAGAGAGATGACCTGCAGGTTACCCATGTGCCCGGGTTTGTTTACATTTGTGATCGCGCCGTCATTGGACGGCGCGATCACGTGGTAAGGAGCCGCTTCCATTGGCTCCTTACCGCGATCCTTGTTGCTGCGGGTCCCGTGGACCCAGCGATCGCCGTGATCGTGTGTGCGCGCCCGCTCGGGCGCGCGGATCTGACTCTACGGGAGGACGTCTATGGACGTCCGGTTAGAGTTAGGGAACCACCTTATGGACGTATTTCGTCTATAGGGAGGTTGCTAAGTGGTTAAAGTTGGGGTGCGTGTTATATGCCTGTGCGTGTTATACGCCGATAAATACGGTACATGGAGCAGCGTTTAAAGCAATACATTTTATGCGGTAATGAATGTAGCCAGAAACCATGTTACCCAGCATGCCTAAGATGGGAGTTGGAGAACAACATTTTCTAAATTCTCATCGGCGTATAACACGCACAGGCGTATAACACGCACCCTAACTGCAAGAGGGAAGTTTCAGGAAAAAAACGCCCACAGCCCCCTGCATATAACAAGCAGGCACAGTTTACCCTCTATTTTCAGGGTAAAAAAGTGAGTGTTATACGCCAATAAATACAGTAAATAAGATTTGAGTTTTGGGCCAAATAATAAGGTGATTTTGTAGTGCTGACATTTGTTTTTTTTTTTATTTGAAATATACATTTTATTGATATGTCCAATTTAATGAATCGTATTATATGAAATTCAAATTTGTTTTGTTTTCTACAATCATGCCATGAAACTATAATACTACAAATGGAACATAACTTCTTTACATAAACACATTAAGCATTACATGCTCCCTCATTAACAGGCCAAGTGCTTCATTCTATAAACAAACAAAGCCATATTCATGCTTAGACGGACCTGGATCCTGAAGCATTGCTAAGTTATGAACTCATCTGGGTCAGGCCTTCTGACCTTAGCTGTCTCGCACCTACTTAAATATTGATGAGGACAATGCAACTGGATAGCAAAATGAACTGTGCTGCAGTTTTAGCAATTAATTTTATTGACAGAACAATCTGCCATCATACTGGCATTGATGGTGCCAAACGTTGCCTCTCAAAGTTCTATTAGGAGTCTGCACTGAAAAAAAAAAAAAGTTTGTGTGCCGCCACAATTTAATGGTACTGTAATAACACAAGTCCGAATCAAAGTGTAATTTGCTGCATCTATTGCATGGTGTAAAGTGCTGCCCTGCAGAGGCAGACAACACAATGTAGAGGCCATTGGAGGACAAAGGAGCAGACTCTACATAAATACATGCTAGAATAGCATCCTCTTCCCCACATGTGACAACCAGCTCTCTAAACTGTAAATCTGTAATTGTAATAAGCGTTTTATTTAGGAAAAAGAAGCAAGCTCCTTGCCTCGCAAGCTCGCTGATAATGCAGAGGCACAGTGAACTTGCCCACCATGTGGTCCAACAGAGAATGCTGTGCCAGCCCTTGTACATAAGAGCGTCTCACAGTGTGCGGTTTATCTTTAATGTGGATAGTTTTTACTCTGTGCAATCTATTACCGGAGGATCAATACTTAAGAAAGAGAAAAAATCCATAAGGAGCAATCAGCTTATTGTTTAAAATGCATTTAATTTGCATGAGCAGTTTCATTCTGTCTACAGCTGGGGGGCTTATGAAGAAGCTGCAAGTCTTTCTAATCGCTGGGTGATAACTCTTTCACTACTGGAGGATTTCTGATGTACAGACAACTATTCTTAGTAGACATTAGGAGTTTTTTTTTCTTTTTTTTGTGGTTTGTTTCATATTGTAAGACAAAAGTTGATTAAAAAAATATCCACTTTTAACTTCAGATTTGTATAATTTATTTGGCAGTCAGACTGATAAAGAAATAATTGCACATTTATTAAAGGGGTTGTAAATTTTCATATTTTTTCAACTTAACCACTTCAGCCCCGGAAGGATTTACCCCCTTCCTGACCAGAGCACTTTTTGTGATTCGGCACTGCGTCGCTTTAACTGACAATTGCGCGGTCGTGCAACGTGGCTCCCAAACAAAATTGGCGTCCTTTTTTTCCCACAAATAAAGCTTTCTTTTGGTGGTATTCGATCATCTCTGCGGTTTTTATTTTTTGCGCTATAAACAAAAATAGAGCCATTATTTTGAAAAAAATATTTTTTACATTTTGCTATAATAAATATCCCCAAAA
This sequence comes from Rana kukunoris, assembly GCA_029574335.1. Taxonomy (NCBI): domain Eukaryota; kingdom Metazoa; phylum Chordata; class Amphibia; order Anura; family Ranidae; genus Rana; species Rana kukunoris. The sequence continues at coordinate 52,076 of JAJQKJ010002696.1, forward strand.
AATATCTAAAAAAACTATTTTTTTTCCTCAGTTTAGGCCGATACGTAATCTTCTACATATTTTTCGTAAAAAAAATCACAATTATCGTTTATTGATTGGTTTGCGCAAAATTTATAGCGTTTATAAAAAAGGGGGTAGTTTTATGGCATTTTTATTAATATTTTTTTTTTTACTAGTAATGGCGGCGATCGTTTTTTTTCGGTACTGCGATATTATGGCGGACACATCGGACAATTTTGACACATTTTTGGGACCATTGGCATTTTTATAGCGATCAATGCTATAAAAATGCATTGGATTACTATAAAAATGCCATTGGCAGTGAAAGGGTTAACACTAGGGGCGGGGAAGGGGTTAAGTATGTTCCTGGTGTGGCCTCACTAGGGGAAATCACTGATCTTCTGTCCATACATTGTATGAACAGAAGATCAGCGTTTCCCCGCTGACAGGACCGGGAGCTTTGTGTTTACACACATAGCTCCCGGTCCCCGCTCTGTAACGAACTGCGCCCGCGGGACTCGGGGGCGCGCACGGGCCGCCGGCGGCACGCGCGCCCCCTAGCGGCCGCAAAAGATAGGACGTAGAGCTACGTGCTCTCGCGTAGCAGTGCCGACCTGCCGCAGTAATATGACAGCGGCTGGTCGGCAAGTAGTTAATGCATTAAAGGGGTTGTAAAGGTACAATTTTTTTCCTAAATAGCTTCCTTTACCTTAGTGCAGTCCTCCTTCACTTACCTCATCCTTCAATTTTGCTTTTAAATGTCCTTATTTCTTCTAAGAAATCCTCACTTCCTGTTCTTCTGTCTGTAACTCCACACAGTAAAGCAAGGCTTTATCCCTGGTGTGGAGAGTCGTGCTCTCCCCCTCCCTTGGACCATGGAAGAGTCAGGATGCCCACTAACACACAGCTCCTTTCTCTAACTGCAATGTAGAGAGCGTCCCGAGTCTCCTGTAGTCCAAGAAAGGGGGCAAGTCGACATTATAAGTGTGACAATTTAAATGTTGAATTATGGACATCTTTTATGTACTGAGGGCCAGATTCAGGTAGCTTTACGCCGGCGTATCTCCAGATACGCCGTCGAAAATACAAATGTGCGCCGTCGTACTTTTACGCCAATTCGTGAAGCTAGATACGCCGTAAAACAAGGCTTCAGCCGCCCGACGAAACTTGCCTATGCCGGCGTATCTTGGGCGCATAGTTACGCTGGACGCATTCGGCGTTCATATGTTAAATATGCAAGTGAGTAAGATACGCCGATTCACAAACGTAGATGCGCCAGGCGGAAAAGATACACGGTTTGCGTAAGGGTTACATCCGGCTTAAAGTTATTTCACCATATAGGTGGCGCAACCCATTCAAAGGTATGGACGTTGGAACAGCCGTCATCTTTTACGTCGTTTACGTAGTACTACGTGAATAGGGCATGGCGTAGGTTACGTTCCCGTTGTAGGCATTGAGCCGACGTATCTTAGCGAGTATATGCGACGTGATTCTGAGCATGCGTCGTTTAATCTGCCATTCACTTGCATGGGGTCACGCTTAATTTAAATAGATGACGCCCACCTCCTTCCTACTTTGAATTAGGCGGGCTTACGCTGGCCAATTTACGCTACGCCGCCACAACTTACGGAGCAAGTGCTTTGTGAATACTGCACTTGCCTCTCTAAGTTACGTCGGCGTAGCGTATTTGAGATGCGATACGCCGCTCTAAAGATACGTGAATCCGGGCCTATGTATTTAGGCCCAGATTCACAGAGCGATTACGCCTGCGCAACAGGAGATGCGCGTGCGTAAGTCGAAATGTGCGCGTGCGTTTCGATGCACGGCATCCCCAGAACGAGATACGCAAAAAATCTACTTTTTTTTGTCCCCCGTAATTTCGTTAGACTGGCGCATCCATCCGCGCAAAAGTGCGCTAGACAGACCATTGATTTGCTAGTCAAATATGCTAATGAGGGACTTACGGGGATCCACAAAAGAACGCTGGGGCAGCGCAGGCGACGCAGTGTGCGCAACAGCAAAATGTCCTGTCTAAAATTAGACCATATAAAAGCTGGTCTAAAAAGAGAAAAAAAGTCTACTTGTTAGATAAAGCAACACTGTTAGTGAGGAGCTCAGCAGTCACACGTGTTGCACAACAATCTGTATGCCAACATGCCAGGGGCATCGTCGCACATAGCTATATTACTGACTTTAGATGAACAAAGAAGGATGAGGGCACGGAGGATGGCACGGAGGATGGCACGGGAGAGGATATACCGCACCCGCATAGACCTGTTTGGCAGAGTGATTCTGAGGTGTTTCGCATCTTCAGATTCACCCCTCATGCCATCATGGAATTAACCACAACCCTGCAGGAGGACATCACCAGCCCAACACACCGCTCACATGCAGTGCAGCCACTGGTCAAGGTCATGGCAACACTCCATGTCCTTTCCAGTGGCTCTTTTCAGCGTGCAAGTGGAGTGGTGGCTGGGATGTCACAATCCTCCATGAGCAGATGTGTGCACCAGGTTGTCCCTGCAATCCTCAGACGCATGGCCAACCAAATCATCAAACCCACCACTGAGGAGCTGCGACTGAAGGCAATGACAGATTTCTACAGAATTGCCAGATTCCCACGCACTGTGGGGGCCATTGATTGCACACATGTGGCACTCCAGCCCCCCCAGGAGACAGAGCACATGTACCGCAATCGGAAGCATTGGCATTCCATCAATGTACAGGTGATAGTCGATGCCCAAGGCCTCATATGGCACGTCCGTGACCAAACACCCAGGGTCCAGCCATGACAGCTACATATACAATCGATGCCACATCCGAATGGAATTCGATCAGAACGTGTATGTGGGACACCTGGCTGGTTGGTGAGTGACATGGGAGTCAGGCATGACTATCCCCTCCCATGATGCACACATCACAAGGGCCACATGCATGACTAACATCCTCCTGTCTTTTCCCTTACAGGTGACTCTGCATATCCACTGGGACCCCATCTCATGACTCCTATCCGGAACCCCCAAACCCCAGGAGAGGAAAGATACAATCAAGCACATGCCCAAACACGAGCAGTGGTGGAGCACACCTTTGGCCTACTAAAGTCACGTTTCCGATGCCTGGATAAGTCTGGGGGTACCCTCTTGTATTCCCCAAACTTTGTGTGCCAGATCATCAGGTGCATGTTGCATGCTGCACAACTTCGCAGAAAGAAAGGGCCTGCAGATTGGCCTACGTGATGACCTGACCCCTGAACCAGACAATCCCCCCCTAAACCGAGGCTACCCCGTCTTCTGAGGGTAGAGCAGCCACTAGACAACTCACATTAGGCATCTTTGCACGTTAAACACACACATTAATCATGGCACAATGAGAATGCATGCATGCACAACACTGTGGTTCCCTAGCACACACACCCCACATCCACATCAAATTGGATTGGCACCAGTCCACCATGCAGGACTTGTGAGCAGCAACGCCACGCCAAGGCTCCAATTATGTCACTGTACATTCATACACCATTCATACGGACCTGGGGATCACTTCTCCCTGGTCCTGGGGAACCCTTCTCCACCAAAATTGAGGGTGACACCCCTTTTCCGGCAGGAATGTCACCCCCACATTCAAACAGCATTCACAACCCCAAAAAAAAAAATTACCTGCAAAAGCAAAAATTTTCCAGCAAAAAAAAAAGGGGGAATAAAAAAAATTAATGCCCTTTGCGTGAGCCACGCCTGGGGCGCCCCCGGCCACGGCCCCGGCTTCTCAGGGGAGACTCATGGGGAGGGGTAAAACCGGGGAAGGAGGAGCAGCCCCTGATCTCTGCCCACCTGGCGGCCTGCCCTCCAAGGCCACGGCTATTCAGTCCAGGGCAGCACCAAGTGTTGCCGTGTTGGCCTGGATAGCCTGGGTAAGGGCCCTCACATCCTGCCCAACGCCTGCTGATGTCGTCTGCAGTTTGTTTAGGCAGGTTGTGAAAGCCCGGGAGTGGGAGTCCAGGTTCCCCAGCGTATCCTTGATGGAGGACAGGCTCTCCTCCATCCGCACCAATGTCTGGCTGACCTGTCCCAGATGGCGGGTCTGGAGGAACTGGTCCCTTCTCAGAGTGGTGGGCAGGAGATCGGCCAACCCCCTGGTGTTCTGGGATGAAATCCTGCCTCCAGCTGATGCTTGTGGCCGGGGAGAAGGGGAGGCCCTTGTGAGGGGAGCCATGTTGGGGGAGGAGGGGGGGGCTCCCCCTTAGGGAGGGCTGCCTGCTGCCAGCCCGAGGGGAAGAGTCCTTAAAAACCAAACGTCCAGTGCCTGACATGGACTCCTCCTCCTCATGATTCTCCTCCTCCTCATGATTCTCCTCCTCCTCTTGAACCTCCTCCGCGGACTCCGGTCTTGTTGGGGGGGCCTCATTAGGCTGCTGTCCTGGGGTTGGTGCGGTCAGGCCAGATGGCCCTGCACCCTCCTGCACATCTGTGGATGACACAAAACATTCACAGGTTGGAGGATCCACACACTTGCCACATATTCCCTTTCACCCCCTCCCCCACACATGCTACACACCTGATATTAAAAAAAATACGTTACCTGGCACCACGGGCTCCGGACTTGAGTCAAAGCCGGGCAGGCCCTCAACTTCATGCCGATGAAAGGTCAGGGCCACCGCACGCTCCTCCGCTGTCAGCCTAATACGGCATGGTGGGCCCCCTCCTGTGCCCCTGGCATGGGCATGCATTCTGGCCAGCTTCTGTTTGACCAGACGCCGGAGGTCATTGATTTTTTTGTCAATCCCAGACCGGGTCCGTGTCTCCCCCTGCCCCGCTGAATTGACCTGCTCAGTGATCATATCCAAAATCTCCCTCCTCCTGGCCGGGGTGGTGTTGGCACTGTCCGGGCCGTGGAGGAAACGCCCATACTCGCTAATGGCCCGGGCAAGAATTTGTTTTTCCCCAACTGTAAAATTTAGCTTTCGCTTTCTCTCTGTCATACTTCCAAAAAAACTCACTCCCAGTCAACAAAATTCACTCACAAAAACCAATCAAGCAAGAACACACACAAAGACAAAACTAACACCCAAAAAAACACACTAGCACTCAGCAAGAAACAGTCACAAAAACAAACAGCAAAAAAACTGCAAGAAAACAAACAAACAGAAATATATCAATCAAACAAACAGTCTCTCAAACACTTATCAAAAAACACTTTCACTTTCTACTAACAAACACTTGATCACACAGAACACTAATCTGACAACTACAAAACACAACGCAACGAACAACAGGACAAAAGCACTTGGTTAAATGGGAAGGGACAAAGGGATGTACTTTTGCAATGCAAGTGCGTTTGTGTGTGTCTATTTATGCTGTTTGCGTAGTTCACAACGTTGCCCTAGTCCATTTCCAATTTCACTGATTGCGCCGCTCCCGAGTTGTGAGCATGCGCACAGCGGAGCTGACATGGTCTGCTTCAAGCGTGCATGCGCGAGCCGGCCGGCCCTTCATTTGCATGGGGTCACGGCTCATTTCAATGTAACACGCCCACGTCCTTCCCAATTTGTATTACTCCTCCTTACGCCTCTGAAAAAACGTTACGTATGCGCAATTTTCTGCGCAAAAGCTACGAGAATAGGGTATTACGCGGCAAAATTGCGCAAGTCTAACGTAAAGGCGGTGCGCTACGCCGGTCCAATAATGCGCAGATGTACCTGAATCTGGGCCTTAGTTCTTTGAGCACATGGTTGGTTTTTGAGCATGTTATGTTTATATTAATGGTGAATCCTAATTTTCTAGCACTTTATGAAGTATTTGGCACACAATATTAAGAGGGTCTGAGTGTTGGTCACATTTCATATAGTATATTTCGATCATAATGTGTAACGGGATACATCAGACACAGCAGCTTGACTGTGAAGATTTTTTTTTCTTTTGTTTTTTATAGATTTTTTCTTTGTCATTGATTATTTACTTGATTATGGTTAGCTTAAAAAAATTATGTCTGTGTTGGTTTTTGTGAGATAAGACCTGCATTAGTAATGTCTGTCCAAAAACATACGTGCTGAATATTTATATATAAGGAGCTGTGGCAATGGGCTTTTTTTCACTTTAAGTGGGCTTTGCATCCCCATACAAATCTATGGAAATGCAAAACATGCTTTAGGTAGGTCAAATGCTGATCAGGAGGTGGTCAAATGCACCTGTCAATAAATTCACAAAGTGATGTCAAAATGATGTCATTAACACAAGCCCTTAAATTGCATAGGCATAGGCCTTAAATTGCATTAACAATTGATTGCTTAGTCTTAAAGTGGTTGTAAACACTTTACAACCATTTAATGCTAAAGGTAAGCCCATAATAAGGCTTACCTGTAGCTACTCAGGATATCTCCTAAACCTGCACGGTTTAGGAGATATCCTCTGTCCCCTGCATGTGCCAATGTCATTGGCACATGCGCACTGGGGGAAACTGAAGCAATGGCACATATGTGCCATTGTTTTATTCCGTGTCCCGTTACAGGCGGCTCCCTCGTGCAACCACTTTAAGATCTTCTAACCACTGACTATCTATCTATTACTATTGTAGAAATCAGAATGAGTTTGCTTAACGTGGTATTAAAACTAGAGGTGCACCGAAGTGAACCAAAACTGTCAGGCCGAAACCGAAAATGACTTTTCTTTCTTTTTAAATAATTGTATGTTAAAACAGTCAGATTGCAAAAATGTATGGAGCATCCTATCACTGTCCCCCAATTGCCGCCTCTTAGTTGTTTTTTTATTTTTTTATTACTTTTTTTTTGTAGCTTGTCATTTTACTTTTTTTTTATTTTTGTATCATTTTCTTATTTTTAATATTATTTTTCTTATTCTTTACTTTTTAATTACTTATTTTATTAATTTAATTATTATTTTTTATTTGTATTACACTTAACTTTATTGCTATCACACAGGAGAAAATAATTTCCTGTGTGATAGCAATTGGAGGTGATAGGTTCTCTTTATTAACCCTGTCATCTCCAAAAACAGGAGTGCATTGGTGGCAGGGACAGGAGCCAGACTAGGCAGCCGGGGGGAGGAGGGGGAGGACAGAGTGTCGAAGATAGATCCAGCCGAGGGAGGTGTGGGGGGGAAGGACAGATGGCTGCACAGTGCACACATCTTCTACTAGAAAAGAAAGCAACTCACCGCCCGTATGCTGAAACTGTCTCCACGCTGCTCGCAGTGGCGTAATTATAGGGGTGCTGAGATCGCCATGGCGACCGGGCCCCTTGCTGCAGGGGCCCTTGAGGGCCCCCTCTACTCTTTGATAGGAGGAGCGGCGGCTGAGATGAGTTTCACGTCGTCAGTGACAGTGTGCAGGGAAGGAGCTTGTCAAAAGTGAAAGTAGTGAGTGCCGTGCTCTTTGTCTCCCCCTAGAGTGCAGTACCCGGCAGGAAGTGTCAAGGTAAATGTCTCCCGTTTTTTTTGACTACTGTATGTGTATATATGTATATACATTGTGTGTATATATGATATACTGTGTGTGTATATATGTATATACTGTGTGTGTGTATATATACTGTGTGTGTGTATATACTTGTGTGTGTATATATGTATATACTGTGTGTGTGTATATATATATGTATATACTGTGTGTGTGTGTGTGTGTGTATATATATATGTATATACTGTGTTGTGTGTGTGTGTGTGTATATATATGTATATACTGTGTGTGTGTATATATATGTATATACTGTGTGTGTGTATATATATGTATATACTGTGTGTGTGTGTATATATATGTATATACTGTGTGTGTATATACTGTGTGTGTGTATATATGTATATACTGTGTGTGTGTATATATGTATATACTGTGTGTGTGTATATATGTATATACTGTGTGTGTGTATATACTGTGTGTGTGTATATATGTATATACTGTGTGTGTATGTGTGTATATATGTATATACTGTGTGTGTGTATATATATATGATATACTGTGTGTGTGTGTGTGTATATTATGTATATACTGTGTGTGTGTGTATATATATGTATATACTGTGTGTGTGTTATATATGTATATACTGTGTGTGTGTATATATATGTATATACTGTGTGTGTGTGTATATATGTATATACTGTGTGTGTGTATATATGTATATACTGTGTGTGTGTGTGTGTATATATGTATATACTGTGTGTGTGTGTGTGTATATATGTATATACTGTGTGTGTGTGTGTGTATATATGTATATACTGTGTGTGTGTGTGTATATATGTATATACTGTGTGTGTGTGTGTAGATATGTATATACTGTGTGTGTGTGTGTAGATATGTATATACTGTGTGTGTATATACATATGTATATAATGTGTGTGTGTGTATATACATGTATATACTGTGTGTGTGTATATATGTATATACTGTGTGTGTGTATATATGTATATACTGTGTGTATATGTATATACTGTGTGTGTGTGTGTATATATGTATATAATGTGTGTGTGTGTGTGTATACTGTGTGTGTGTATATATGTATATACTGTGTGTGTGTATATATGTATATACTGTGTATATGTATATACTGTGTGTGTATATATGTATATGCGTATGTTGTATGCATATGCATATGTATGTATGTACTGTATGTGTGTGTATATGTATGTACTGTATGTATGTGAGTGTGCATGTATGTGCATGTGTTTATCAGTGGCAGTGCGTCCATAAGGGCGCATGTGTGCCGATCCCTCTCCCCAGTCACTCCCTCTATGCCACCCCCATATTTAGGTGACCGGCTCCTTTTCGGGCGCCTGAATCACAGGGGTGGTGTTGAAGCACCTGATTAGAGCCATAGTCTCTAATAGGCTTCAAAATAGGCGAACTGCGAGCGCCATGCTGGGCGCTCACAGTCCACCCAGGTGTGTTAGAAAGGCAAATTAATATTCACTTTGCTAACACTGAACCACCTCTCCACCAATCAGGTGTGCGTGTCTGTTACCCATCACCTGATTGGCTGAAACAATAGGAGCGGCTATTGGACACTTATCAGGAGGAGAGGACGGGAGATGAGGATGGCAGGAGATGCATGGAGGACCCTGGCAGTCACCCACAGCCCCACGAGACAGGGTAAGAGTCGGACGGGGCGAGGGGGGATTCACAGTGGTGGCATTCGATGGCACAGTTGCAGCATTTGATGGCACACTGGCAGCATTTAATGGGCACACCAGTATTTTCTGGGCATACTGGCGGCATTTGTGGGCACAGTGGCAGAGTTTGATGGGCACGTGGCGGCATTTGATGGTGCAGTGTTTAATGGGCACAGTAGCAGCGTTTTGGCACAGTACAGATTTGATGGAAACGTGGCAGCGTTTGGCACAGGGCAGAGTTTGGGCACAGTGGCGACATTTGATGGGAACAGTGGTGGCGTTTGATGGGCAAGTGGTGGCGTTTGATGGGCAAGTGAGAGCTTTTGATTTGCATGAATATGTTTTTTTTAAGCATTTTTCCATTTGCTTGCGCCCCCTAAAAATTTTGAGTCCCCTATTTGGACAATCAGAACCTTTTGTTTATTTTTATTTTTTGCTTGTTCATAGTACTTAAAAAAATGTATGCTCCGAAAAGCGATCCATGCTTGGATCGTTTTTCAGAGACATTTGACACTGTGAAGAGGCACATGTTGCTTCCTGACTGCCTGTTTTAACCCCTTAAATACATCATCACTATGTGCAACTGTTGCAATGAAATTCAAGGGGGTTGCGTGTAGCCCCATTCACCTAGGGGTATACTTCAAGGGTGCCCTGACTGGAAAAAGATTCGAAACACCGAAGAATGATCTCTCCATTTTCCTCCTGCAGCCGCTAATGCCTGCGGGAGGGAGAGGAAAAAAAGCAAGGGGAACGGAGAAATCGGTTCATTTATATGCGCCGCCTACTTGGCCGTGTCCTGTACGCCACCGGGCTCGGAGAAAAGAGCCCTATCTGGGGGTCAGGGGGGGGCCCTCCTGGTTTCTTGCATCGGGGCCCTGAAGGTTCTAGTTACCCACTGGCTCTCGCACACAGTCCCGCCTCCTCCTAACCCCACGTTGTGATATACAGAACACATCTCAGCATTAGACCTGCATTTTGTCTATCACAGGGGTTAGGAGAGGCAGGGCTTGTGCGAGCAGAGCGGAGAAAATTTCAGTTTTTTTACCGCTCTGCAATCCCGCGTTGCACCACTAGTCATTATCGCAATTTTTAAGTTTCCCCAAACATTTCCCCAAACATTTCCCCAAAACAGTATTTTCAGCGTTGTACGGCCGCCGATATATCGTGCATCCCTAATTACAACCAAAAGATGTCAAACAACCTATAACTTCTTACCAATTCTTAGTGTGGTGGTTGCACACTATCCGCGTCAGACATCGGACATTCTGACAACAAAACTATGAATACATTTCTGACGGATGTTGGCTCAAACTTGTTTGCATACCAGGTCACACAAATGTTGTTGGAAATTCCGAACATCAAGAACGCGGTGATGTACAACACGAGCGGCATGAAAAGAGAAGTCCAATACCTGTGGTTAGTAGAAGTTAGGTGAGGGAAGATTCGCCCTTTTCAGCCTCATCTTTTCAGTCCGTTAATTGACAAATGTGCTATCTCCATTATGAACATAGTTTTACAGACGAGCGCTCCGTCTCGTACTTGATTCAAGCATGCGTGGAATTTGTGTGCATCGGAATTGTCCACACACGATCAAAATTTCCAAGAACGGATTTTGTTGTTGTAAAATTTGAGAACCAGCTCTCAAATTTTTCTTGTAGGACCATCCGACAGAAAATGTCCGATGGGTCCTACACAAAAGCTCCCATCGAACATTTGTTGTCAGAAATTCCAAGCGCGTGTACACGGCATTACTGTAAGGTTGTCTCCATTTTGGATGGAGGAGCGATTGGAATACCTCTCACTAGCAAATTTAGATGAACTTGACTAACAAATTAAAGCAGAACTCCAGCTAACACTTTTTAATTAGTTACAAGGACAGATTTTTTTCCTTTTTTTGTGGGATAAAGTTTTTACAGAAATGAAGAAAAGCTAGCCATTGTAAGCACCGCTGTCTGTGTTCAATGGGTTGTCTCTTCCCTCTAACTGCTGCTTTTTACCGGACAGCATGGCATGTTAAAGGCAATTAAAAATAACAGATTTACTGGCCAGATCACCAGGTGAAGACTGGAGCCACCATGTGATTATTGGTAAGCTGCATTATAATATGTTTTTGGATTTATTTACCGGTAGTTATGTTTGATTAGATCTATTTTTGCTGTTGTAGCCATGGGTATTTAATATTACAACATTTGTGAGCCATTGCCTAGGGCAGCAAAGATTAACCACTTCCTGACCGCCCCATAGCAGATTTACTGCTACAGAGCGGCCGCACTGCGCACTTTTGGATGTGAGTGGGCGTGAGTGCGTGCTGCATTACAGTGGGTCCTGCACACCCGATATCCACTGACACCCACTGAGCGTTCAGTACACTAAAAAAATGGCAGTCTGCCTATGTAAACATGGCAGACTGTCATTCTGTGACTACAGAAGACATGGATCCTGTGTTTCTGTAAAGAAAAAACACAGATCTATGCCTTCCACTAGTAAAAGCACCTCACTACACTGAATCGCAGGGTAGGCACACAGGTAACCCTTTAATCACCCCTGATGGTAACCCCTTCCTAGCCAGTGTAATTAGTACAGTGACAGTGCATATCTTTTAGCACTAATCACTGTAATAATGTCACTGGTTCCCAAAAAAGTGTCAAAAATGTCAGTTAGGTGTCCGGTCTGTCCATCGTAATATCGCAGTCCAGCTATAAGTCGCTGATCGCCGCCATTACTAGTAAAAATAAATAAATAAAAATATCCCATAATATGTAGACACTATTGGCCAGATTCAGGTACAATTACATTGGAGCAGAGTATCAGAGATACACTACGCCGCCGTATTTTACCTGGCTCTATGACGAATTCAAGTAGATTTTGGCACGTAATGTACAGCGGCGTAGTGTATTTCTCGCGGCGGAATTGAAATACGCGATTAGGGGGCGTGAAGCATTTAAATTAGGCGTTGTTTACGTACATTCCTATTCCCGGACGACTTACGCAAAAAAAAAAAAAAAACATTTAAACTTGACGTGGGAACGACGGCCATACTTAACATGGGCCTTCTAACTATAGAGCAGCTAATAGCTGGAATAACTTTACGCAGCAAAAAGATGACTACAGATGCCGTAAGAGATGGACAATCGTAACTTCGTGGATCGTCGGAAAAAGCTCATTTGCATACCCCGACGCGGAAAACGACGGGAACTCCACCCAGCGGCCGCAAAATTATTGCAGCGTAGATCCGGAGGCGTACGAACACGTAAGCCAGTCGGATTGAAGCACGAAGCCGTCGTATCATGGTTTGAGGATTCAAACTAATGATAAGACGCGCGTAATTTGAAAGTACTCCGGTCTAACGTGAGATAGACCGGAGTAAGGGCTCTGTGAATCTGGCCCTATAACTTTTGCAAAACCAATTAATATACTCTTATTGGAATTGTTTCTACCAAAAATATGTTGCAAAATATAAATTGGAGTAAATTGAGGAAGAAATACGATTTTTAAAAAACTTTATTGAATATGTTTTATAACAGAAAGTAAAAAATACAGTTTTTTTTTTTAATTGTCGGTCCTTCTCTGTTTATAGCGTAGAAAATAAAAATGGCAAAGGTGATCAAACTTTACCAAAAGACAGCTCTATTTGTGGGAAAAAAGGACATACATTTTTTGGGGTATAGCATTGCACGACCGCGCAATTGTCAGTTAAAGTAACGCAATGCAATATCGCAAAAAAATGCCTGGTCAGGAGGGGGGGGGGGGGGTGATAAATCTTCCGGAGGTGATTAAACTGGGAGAATTAAACTCCAAAATTTGCAAATTGAGATCATTTATTTTCTTATTTTGCTTTTTTCTTCAGCCCACTACTGGACCAAATTTAGCCAGAGAACAATAGGGGGAAGGGTATGCAGGGAAAGTTTATAGGTTATGCAACATGAAGCCATCTTTCCGTTCTCTTGTTTAGTTCTCTGCATTGTTGAAATGCAGAGCCCATGCTGCCTCTAATGTCAGATTCTGGAAGTAGTTGTTGCTATGGACTCCCAGATTTACTTGCATACACTATGTTACCTAAAGTATTGGAACACCTGCCTTTTTTCACACACATGAACTTTAATGACAACCCAGTCTTAGTCCGTAGGGTTCAATATTGAGTTGGCCCATCCTTTGCAGCTATTAAGCAAGGTCCATAAAGACAAGGATGACCAAGTTTGGGGTGGAGGAACTTGACTGGGCTGCACAGAGTCCTGACCCCAACCTGATAGAAGACCTTTGTGATGAATTTGAGTGGAGACTGCGAGACAGGCCTTCTTATCCAACATCAGTGCTTGACCTGACAAATGCACTTCTGGAAGAATGGTCAAACATTCCCATAGACACACTCCTAAACCTTATAGACAGCCTTCCCAGAAGAGTTGAAGCTGTTATAGGTACAAAAGGGTGGGCCATCTCAATACTGAACTCTGCAGACTAAGACTGGGATTCCATTAAAGTTCATGTGAGTGTAAAGACAGGCGTCCCAATACTTTTCTTAATATAGTTTGTCCTCTGATTTCAAGGGAGCAAAATCAGAGAACTAACACCACTACATTTTCAGCAGTCTTTCATTTAGTTTATTTAGAATAGGAATTACACAGTTAGTATATACATCAATTTTTTTACTGTATATGTGTAATATTCTCTAATCGCAATAATGGAAACTAGGGGGCAGATTCACAAAGACGTAATATTCCGCTGCGTAATCGAAATACGGTACGCTGCCGTATTTCACCAGACTCTACACCGAATTCAGGTAGTTTTTTTGCGCGTACGCTATTGTTTCGTATTTTTTTTCCGCCGCGCAATCGAAATACGTGATTAGGGGGCGTGAAGCATTTAAATTAAGCGCGTCCCCGCGACGATCGAACTGCGCATGCTCTGTTCAGGAATTTCCCGCCGTGCATTGCGCGAAATCACGTCGTGACGTCATTCGTTGTTTGAGTAGCGGCGTTTACGAACATTCCTATTCCCGGACGACTTACGTTAAAAATAATAAAAGACATCGGAAAACGTTGAAATTCGACGCGGGAACGACGGCCATACTTAACATGGGCTGTCTAATATTAGACCAGCAAAAAGCAGGTATAGTGAAACGGAAAAAAAAGATGACTAAAGGTGCCGTAAGAGATTGCGTTGAAAGTGCGAAATTTTGTGGATTGCAGGCAAAAGCTCATTAGCATACCCTGACGGCGAAAAACAACAGGAAGTCCGCCCAGTGGCCGCAATTTTCTGGCAGCGTAGATCTGAAGGCGTACTAACACGTAATACAGTCGAAATGAAGCCCGCAGGTGTCTTTTCATGGTTTGAGGATTTCGACTAGCGTAAAAACGCCCGTAAGTCGAAATTACTCCAGTCTAACAACATTTACACAGGCGTAATCGCTTTGTGAATCTAGGCCTAGGAGTTTACTAAGGATTTATGATTATAAATGGGTTTAAACAACTCAATATGAAACAAAACAATCCTATTTTTAATACCATATCTTTCCTCAAATTTATAATGGCTGTTACAATAACGTACCTTCTGCAGTGTCCATAAGCAACAGTCATGACCTTGTCCATATTAAAGTCTAGTTTGATGAGCAAAATATTTGTATCTGCGCTTAAAAGGTAATCAGTATTTACCCATTAGAAATGTGGAGGCAGCCATTGCTGACCTTCTCCTAAAAAATTCTTGTTATCTTTTGTCAAACCATTCTCTTCAGTACGTTTTAGTTACTGGAATAGAATAAGTATGCAGATCATAATTCTGAAATAAACGTTAGAGGCTTTTTTTTGCATTCCCAATTTCAGCCAGACATCTAGCATTTTCAGGAGGAGGTCTCAGTAATAAAAGTCACCAATTTTCTTAAATGACAGAGGGTTAGAAATTAAGCTGGCCACAAGCTGCAAAAAGCTTCTACAATCAAGTCTATGTAGAACTCCCCAAAAATGTAAATGTGTAAGGGCTCACATAGGATGCAGTGTAATTATAAAATTAGGGGGTAATCAACAACTGTGTAATTCAAAAAATATTAATCAATCAAAGCAGATACAGTCTCCGCGTTCAATATACTTTTTAATTAATTTTGATTGTAATATATATTCATTTCTGTACTATCCAACATAAATAGAATAGCTTGTACAATCAGACTGTAATATGTGTAGTAGACATGTGCACACTGAAATATTTTGTTTCGGAATTTAGTTTTCGTCGTTTTTATTTATTTATTTATTCGTTATAAAAAATGCATTCGTACGGAAATCCAAATTAATTAACACGATCACTTTATGTGATGAAAAAAACAAAGTTTTCTGTGAAGTAAAAAACAACGTTTTTGAAACTTCAATTTACAAAGATGATGTTGCCTACACACCATCGTTTTTTTCACAATTCTCTAGCAAAGCGAGGTTACGTTCACCACTCTTTTCTATTGAAGCTCTCTTCATAACTAGCTTCTGGGCATGCGCGGGTTGAAAAACGTTGTTTTAAACAATGTTTTTTTGCTACACACGGTGACTTTTTGTGAAACAAAAAACAACGTTTTGAAAAACGACACAAAAAATTAAATCATGCTTCAATTTTTTTTTTGTCGTTTTTTACAACGTTTTCCCCTACAAACGGTCAATGAAATTTGACGTTTTTAAAAACATAATTTTTTTTCATCACGTAAATTGATCGTGTGTACGCGGCATTAGGAGCTTTGGCGGAATCTAAAAAAAAAAAGAAGATTTGACGGAATCTTTAAAAAAAGAAAGATTTGACGGAGCAACAAAACTGTACGATGCCGCAATTGTACATTTCCGGACGAATGTTACACCTACAAGCTATAGAGGAATTCTAATGTTGTATGACTAATAATAATTATATTTATGAATTATTATTACTAGTCAACCAACATTAGAATTCTTCTATAGCCTATGGGCAGAGCATTTTACCATAAATGTCCGCTTGCTGCGATCGTATGTTTTTAGCTACTTTGTCGAATCTTCATGTCTCTCTATGTCGAATCTTTTCTCTCTATGTCGAATCTTTTCTCTCTTGTCGAATCTTTTCTCTCCATGTCGAATCTTTCCTCTCTTGTCGAATCTTTTCTCTCTATGTTAAATCTTCTTCATGTCTCTATAATATTTGAATCTTTTCTCTCAATGTCAAATCTTTTCTCTCTAAGTCGAATCTTTTCTCTCTTGTCGAATCTTTTCTCTCTATGTCAAATCTTTTCTCTCTATGTCAAATCTTTTCTCTCTTATCGAATCTTTTCTCTCTATGTCGACTCTTCTTCATGTCTCTATAATGTGGAATCTTTTCTCTCAATGTCAAATCTTTTCTCTTTATGTAGAATAATATTGGACTAATGGAGTTAAGGTTAGGCACATTCGACTGCAACGAAAACGAAAAAAAAAAAATTTGTTTACGTCGAATCTTTCGTTTTTCGTTTTTGGTGATTTCGTTATCGTTTGTTAAATCGATAACGAAAATACCTGAGATTCAAACAAAAATGCATTCGGACGAAAATGAATGGCACATGTCTAATGTGTAGCCAACTTTATAGATGTCCAGTATGACATGCATCTTTCTTAGTGTATTTTACATGCAAGCCTCAGCTCTCGCTTATCTTTTTTTTCCATCTTTTTCCTACAGACATTAATATTGCAGCACTTCATCTGAAAAATTCCGTTTTTTTTTAACTTGAAGGGCCGGAATAAATCTTCCTATGCTGCTAACATACTATGAAAACTTTCTTTCATATTTCTATGAATTTAAACATCAAAACAACATAAAGAAGATACAAAAGAAAGCAAAAAGGACTTATCAAAAGGACTAATTCAAATCAACATTATTCAAACAATATGTTATTAAACCTTATTCCAGTTCTTTTGACAATGGTATGCTCCTATTACCCACATTTTTTTCCAATATCCTTTATTGAAATAAAAATATTAAAAACGATTTAACATATGTATACAGTATACTTTTTTTTTTAAGTTTATCAAGTTCAGAAAATGGATGGTATTTTGTTGTGTAATGCATTTAGATAAAGCTCTGACCTGCGTATTTTACACCTTATCTTCAGAGAACATATGAATACATGGTATCTCAATGTGGTTTCAATATATATATATAAAGGACAGTTACAAATGTACAATTTGGCATTTGCACCATGCAGCAGTAAAGGAGAACTGTGATTCCAACATACACACGTACATATAAGTGTCACTAAAGAGCCAACAAGGAAAAAAAAAATTACTTAAAGGATCAGTTACGTCTAAAATCGTGAAATCAATAACAATATTTTACTCTAGGTCCTTTCCTTCTGATAAGCAAAATCTTGACTTAAAAGCCCTATGAAAATTTAATGCCAAACCATGTGCTTTGGAAAATGATCAGGCTAGCACAGCTGTTTGCGTCTTTGTTTAACTCACTCAGACCTTCTGTTTAAATCCTTGTCTTCTCAGATTGAAGCGATGGGTGATATAAAAACACAGAGCAGGCAACCTTTTCTCAAGATAGCGTGAACTATACATGATGTGAATGGACCTCCTGCTAAATCACATTTTTTTTTATTTGTCCATGGGAAAAAGTTTGACTGCAGCTGTTAGACTGACAAGATTCATATTATGCATTTTTTCTTAATAATGAGATTTAGTTAAATAAGTATTTAAAAAAAAAGTATTTAACATTTTAATTTTGCATAATTGACACCGTGATTAATTCATTTTCAGGGACACTGCTGCTGAGTTGCTGTAAGCGCTGAAATTGGATTCAATATATACCCAGGTTAGACTATGAGATGGTTATATGTTGCTTTAAATATTTCTAATAAATAATAATGATATATTTCAAAATGCTAATGGTATATTAAAGGTGAGCTCATGTATAGATTTAACCTTTTGCAAAGGAATTTGATACAGTCCCCCTTAAACACTTAATTTACAAGCTGAGGTCCGCAGACACGGACCATAAGGTTTGTGCTTGGGTAAAAAACTTGTTACAGGGGTGTGTCCAAAGGGTGGTGATAAATAACATGTACTCAGGCTGGTTTGGAGTGGTAAGTGGGCTACCCCAAGTCTTGGGACCAATTCTATTCAATGTATTCATAAATGATATAAAGGACGGGATAAATAACTCAATCTCAGTTTTTGCAGACTGAACAAAAATAAGCAGGGCAATGACATCACATCAGGATACAGACATTTTACAGAATGACCTGAGCAAAAATAATGGGCAATCACATGGCAAATAATGTTTAATTTGGAGAATTGTAAAGTAATGCACTTGGGGGCAAAAAACATTAGGGAAAATGACTCACTAGGGGGAGAACTGCTGGGGGAATCAAGGATGGATAACAATTTTGTTTAACCATTTAAATGTTGTCAGCTTTGGTTTTATTCAGGGAAAGGTACTGGTAGTAATATTCATAGGCTGTTCACTCATTGGATGCAATGGAGTCCTTTGGGGGCAGAGGGGTGTCCTCTCTTGATACTGAAAAAGCATTTGATTCTCTTGAGTGGGATCATCCTTGAGTGGTATTGAAGTGTTTTGGCTTCGGACCTATGTTCATTCCCTGGCCTAAACGTTTGTGTCAAGACAAGGCTTCACACTATCTCCAGGCCTTTTTGCTCTAGCAATAGAACCCTTGGCAATTCCACTCTGCCAAGACCCCAGGTTGAAGGGAATTTCAGTTGGACCACTCCAAGAAAAACTTTCTTTGTATGTCAAAAAATCTTTACTGTATCTGGCAAATGCTCATTCCTCTTTGCGCTCTGCATTTGAAATTATAGATCAGTTTGGCTATTATTCTGGAATATGCATCAGTTGGGATAAGTCGGTCCTTTTTTTCCTTCATCCCTTGTGTTCTGGAGTGGACACACAGACACCACTGCAATAAGTCGAGAGATTTGCTTGGCTGGGTGTGCCCTGAATAAAGGTCGGTTGGCCAACTATCTTGAGGATAACATTAATTCCATAATTACCCAGTTTGTGCAGAAATGTCATTCCTCGAAGGCCTGTTTGTTGACCCCTGTGGGTATGGCGAATCTGCTTAAAATGGTGTAGTTGCCCAAATTTCGTAACTTTTTTAGGAACACTCCAGTACCTAAAACTAAAGGAATTTTAATAAAAACTGGACAGCCTTATAGCCTCCTTTATTTGTTTGGGGAAAACTCTTATGCCCTGTACACACAACAGGAAAAAAATATGTTTTTCCCAACGGGATTCCTCTCAAGCCTGCGTTGCATACACACGTTGAGGCCAAATGCCGCCCATCCAAAGCATGATGATATACACTACGTACGATGGGACTATAAAGGGAAGTTCCATTGAAACGGCGCCACCCTTTGGGCTACTTTTGCAGATCCACGTGTTAGTAAAAGTTTGGTGAGAGACTATTTGCTTTTTTTTTTTTTTTTTTTTTTTTTTTTTTGATTTCTTAAACAGGTTTATTTCAAGTTCACTATGTTTGCACATAGGTAACGCCAGAATGTTTTTTCTTTCAAGACCATTCAGTAGTTGTTCCCACCCATTCGGATGCCTGAGCAGTTGG
Organism: Rana kukunoris; assembly: GCA_029574335.1. NCBI lineage: Eukaryota > Metazoa > Chordata > Amphibia > Anura > Ranidae > Rana > Rana kukunoris. The sequence continues at coordinate 71,732 of JAJQKJ010002696.1, forward strand.
GGCAGTAGACCAGTCATCTGTGCTAGCTGGTTGGGAGCTCCAATCTTCTGCTGCAGGTTTGGGAGCTGCAGCTGCGGCAGCTGCTGCTGTGGCTGGGATCTCAGGACGCTCTGCAGGAAATTGCTGAATGGGCACAGATGGGACTTGTACTCCTTCTGACCAGTCAGGAACTTCAGGCTGAGGAAACTCTGGAACATTTGCAGACCATTCACCCTGGTATTCCTCCTTAGTAGTAGCCTTCTCTGCAGCAGCCTGTTCTTCCTTCTCAATCTCCTCCGGATCCCGGTAAAAATAGAGATCAGGCATGACTTCCCATGGATGTTCACGGGAAATTGTTCCCCTCATGCGCAGAACTTCACGAGCAAGCATCCACCACATAAGACCAACAGAATGGGCACCCTTGTTATTACAGGGGATGGCAATATCCACATAACGTAGAGGTGAATCTGTATTGCAGAGAGCAATAGTAGGAATATTGACGTATGATGCCTCAGTAAGTGGTTGATGATCAGCACGTGGGTCAGTCACAACTAACAGGCGTGGTTCGCGGAAAGCAGCTTGAATCTGATTGGTGAAAGTACCAGGTGTGAAGCGACCAGCAATTGGGGTGGCCCCACAGGAAGAAGCAAATTTCAGAACAGCCCTCTGGCCAGTATTTCTGGAGGAAATCACACAAACATCAGCTGGGTTTTCAATTGCTACGATGGCACGTGCAGCAAGCAGAAGCTTTTCCCATGTCCGTTTCAGATTTATAATGTAAATACCATCACTTTTCCTTTTGTAGATATATGGCTCCATTTGAAAGTCGAGGTTAGTGCCACCCAAGTGAGTTCCTGCAGCCAGGAACTTGAGGACATCTTCCTCTTTCATTTGCAGGACATCCAGACCTCCGGACATTGTTAAACACCCCTGAAGCTACGATGGGGAAAAAGAGACAACGCCGTGTAGAGCGTCTGTTGCTGGAACTGAAGCAAAAAGAGACCGAAGAGGGGCGGGATTCGTATTATATACATCCACAGAAGCCAATCCTACGCCATTTTAAATGAGTGTCGGTAGCGCCTATCCAATGAAAAGATTGTTTATTGCACGGCCATATTTGTACACCCTCCTACGTCGTGCGTGTTGTTAGTGGCTGCTGGGAAATACGATTTGCTTTTTTATAGTCTTCATGCTTTTCAGTCCGTTACAGTGTGATGAATGTGCTATCTACATTCCGAACGCTAGTTTTACCAGAACGAGTGCTCCTGTCTCATACTTGATTCTGAGCATGTGCACTTTTTTCCCCTCGGAAAAGCATACACACGACCGGTTTTCCCGACGGGAAAAAGTCTGCCACAAATCCCGGTGGGAAAAAATAAAAAAAATTTCTCTTTCTTTTCCCTGCAGTTTTCCCGTCGGGAAAACTGCGATGGAGCATACACACAGCCGGGATTCCCGGCCAAAAGCACTCATGGCAGTTTTCCTGCCGGGAAAACCGGTTATGTGTACGAGACATTAGACTGGCCAAAAAAATGCTCCAGCTTCCCTTATCTCAAGAAGGCTTGGCATTGCCAAACTTTGAACTTTATTACTGGGCAGTGGTAATAGTCACTGTGCGGTGGTGGTTTTGTCATTCCTGACCTTTCTGAAGAGGATTGGGAGGACTGTGTAGGCACCTATGTCACTACTATGATTTCTGCTAGAAATATATTAATTTTACTTAAATACCTACATAGGGCCTATTACACTCTGCAGAGATTGGCTGCTATTTACTCTACCGTAAGCCTCTTTTGTACATGTTATAATTCCTTCCCTGGTACATTTTTCTTATATGGTATGGTTGTGCTGTCATATTCGTACCTATTGGTAGTCGTGGTTGATGCTCTAGATCACCTTGGGGACTTGGCCCTTCGGCAGAACCCAACCCTGTTAAGCCCCATACACACTATCAGTTTTCCTGCAGGTTTTTCTCTTCAGGTTTACCAAAACCATGTAGTGCAAGAGCCTGCCTGATTGCATACCAATTGAAACTCTTGAGGTTTGACCTCATTTTAGATGTTTTTGGTAAACCTGAAGAGAAAAACCTGCAGGAAAACTGAAGTGTGTATGGGGCTTTATTGTTGGGGGTCATGGAGAATATTGTAGCTACTAGACACCTGAAACTATTCTTGTTCTAAGCACTTTACTACACCAGAAGGGAATTTCTCGCTAGGTAAAAGCAGCCTACCCCACCTACTGCAGATAGTTTGATAGCTGCAGTGAACGTGGTTTTACTACTATAAAAGCTGACTTATGAAAGCAGGAATTGTCCTAAAAAATTCAATAAAGTTTGGTCAGATTGGATAGATGCAAATGGCTCAGGTGCCAATGGTGCTCTGTGATGTGTTTCTCTATTTTGCCTGATGCAAAATAGAATAGAATGACATACTTGTTTAAAGTTCATTTTTTTTTTTTTTTTTTTGAAGATTTGAAAAAAGATATAATAAACAAAAAAAAATGAGGAGCATTCTGCTGCCTTATAAAATACAACGTTGATGCTTGCCACACATGGTCAGATGTTGTTTCAGACTTTCAGATTTGTTTCAGACTTGACCAGTTGGATCAACAAAATTCACCAATTGTGTAGTGCTGATATTATTTGAATAGTCATTGGTTGATATTAATGATCAGTTATTTCCCTTTCATGTTTCTGTTTGGTTGATGTGAACAGATCATCTTTTTAGAATTAGTCGTTCAATCATGAGCCCAAAAGTCCTTTTGTATTGGAATGCTGTATAAATTCCAAACTGGAATCAGAAGAACCGGTGGGCAATGCACAGCTACATTTTTACACTAAAGACCACCTTTTCCCACATACATTTTTTCATCTTTACTGCTTATGTGATGAGCAGATTTTAGATGATGTACAAATAGCCACATATTGTATCAGGTGATTTTTCATTACTGGTAGAAAAATGAACATTTCATATGCAATAATAATGTAATGTGTTATGCAGTGACATTTCTATATATTTTGGCCATAGAGTCCAATATTTGGCTTGGTTCTTTGTGCACAAAATACAGCATAATTGTTAAATTTAGATTAAGACTATCTCAAAACCTACTAAAAGCTGTTGGACCTGGCAGTGGCCAATGGGCCAAATTGTTCAATACACACTTTATTTGACTTTCGTTAAGCTTTCAGTCACTTTGTGATGGCCAAAACGTATAACAATTTAATACCCATGGTGGAATTTTCAAACCAGTCAAGTTTGGTTGCCAGATTAGTAACCACTCATCCTGTCATGCTAAATGCTGATTTTAACAAAGTATTTGCTACCTATTTCCTGGGAGAAGTTATCGATTAAATGCATTCTTTCTACTGAAAAACAATTTAGAAATATTATTTAAAGGGGTTTTGCATTGGTATCTACATGCTTCATTGATTGTATCCCTCTGTATGCAGTACTAAAATATTATGGCCATATCATCACTCACTGTGTATAGTTGAGGCAGAGTGATCATTTCTAAACTTTCATTAACAGTAAATAGGAGTGAGTGATCTGATAAACTGAACAATGTCACCCGCTAAGCACATTAAAAATTGATGTGGCATCCATTGAAATAAGTAGATTTACTGACAAAACATAGAACGCAATAGCTTACATTTGCACATAGCTGTTATTTTAACATCCCAAATCACATAATTTTTCACATGGGTTTTTATAAACTGGCAGATTCCTCCAACTACCTAAATTAGGCCCTTTCATTTGTTACTCACATTAAGTATGACAAACAGAGGCTTGTTTCATTTGGATGCATACTTATACCAAGTACTGGTCACATTTTCAGCATCTATACAGCCAAAAAACACACAAATTCACATAGAAACCTTATTTTTAAAGTAAGGGATTATTATTATTTTTTATGATAACTACAGTACTACTATAAACTATTGTTTTCATATAAACATATGTTAGAGGAATTGTCCTGTGCCAACCAGAAGAGGGGACCAAGAGAAAGTGGATAATATATAAACCTTGACAGCAAAAGTAAAATATGGCCCTACCACTTTAAAAACAAATAAAAAACTGTGGTAACTGAACTTGGAGAGAAGTGTAGGTATTGTAGACACTTACCTCCATATCTCTCATTCCCCAGTTCTCCACTCGTATGCAACTGGGTTATTTATGTTCACTATACACTAACACATGATCAGTCCATTTGATGAAAACGGTCTGATTGATTTTTCGGAAAAAATGAAAACAGAAAGCGGTGACTTAAAACACAACAAAGTGCTGAAAAATGAAAAAAAATGAAGTTCAATGCTTCCAAGCATGTGTCGACTTGATTCTGAGCATGCGTGGATTTTTAACTGATGGACGTGCCTACAAACAATCATTTTTTTTCTAACGGTTAGGTATCCATCTGTTAAATTTAAAACAACTTTGCCTTTTTTTAACCGATGGATAAATAACCGATGGCGCCCACACACTCTGCTAGACCGTTTCAGCAGACAGATTTGATCGTGTGTACGGGCAAACAGACAGATTTGGCCACCCGACAGATTTCAAAGCATGCTTTGAAATCTGTCGGCTGGGAACCCGTCCGCCAGACATGTCCGCTGGTTAGTACGCTAACCAGCAGACATGTCTTCTCGCACACGCGCCGAATGGTTTCGACGCATGCGCGGAAGTGTTTTACTTCCTGGTGCGGTGACGTGGCGGCGTCAACGTCACCGCCACGTCAGCGCGCTGTCTGCTGGTGGGGATTTTGGTTTGCTCGTGTGTACACGCGAGCAAACCAAAATACCAGCAGACAGATCTGTTCAAATCGGTCGGTTCGACCGTTTTGAACAGACACATTTGATAGTGTGTACAAGGCCTTAGTCAAATAGAGAAATCACCAACATCCAGTTAGGAATCAGTGGCAAAAAAAATCATTGCAATGGAAATTTAAAAAATAAAATAAAAACATGGAATTAAAGATACAGATGTTTGGGACATTTATATATTTCAATTATGATTGTGACTGGTGTTATTGAACTGGAGTCAGAGGAAGCTTTTGGAAGATGTTCTAAAGTTTTGAACCTGGGCTTCAATTGTAGGCTGGTCAACTAGGGATGGAGGGATGACAATGGTGGTGCTCTTCAAAGATGTGTCATGGATAAATTAATGTGAGGAGACCCCCAAAAAAACAATGGCAGGAGACAAATCTGGAAAACACATTTACTTCCATTGAAATGCCAAGTGTTTTGCGGATTAAAAAGTACACTGTTCCATAGGACCAATATTCTTGTAGGATGTTGTTTCCATGGGGATAGTTGTATGCCTTGTAACTTAGACTTAAGTGTTCCAGTGATCACAGTACATCATACAGCAGGAACTCAATGAAGGCATAGCCAAAAATATGCAAGGTAGCAAAATAATTAATTTCAGTCGCTTCCTGCAGTGCCCTTGTGCCTACAAGCACTGGTGTTAGTCTTCAGATCATGTCCATGTGAAGGGCTTTGAATACTAAGCCAAGGCAGCACACAAGGCTTGACCTCTCTCCTTGTCAAGATCGAGCTCCGCCCCTCCTTGTAAAAATTCATCAGATGCCTCAGATGCCCCAGTTGAAGTCCTGTTGGACGAAACGCGTCGAGATTGGTACACCTGCTTCCCATATTGCTTTTATTCATTCATTTTATATGTTTTTGTGATCACTTTTATGTATATTTGGTTTTATTATAATAAAACCCTATCCTTTTTTTACCTGCACCATCCGGAGCATTGTTTTTTTTCTTTTTTCCTTATGACCCACTTGGAAAAAGTTTTTTAAGATCCATGATTGTGCCTTCCATTCTGTGAGAGGATACCGTCTTTTTCCACCACTAGTCAGCTTGGAAGAAATAGGTCTTTCCGTTTTTACCGTTTTACCCATGGTGAAGTTCCATTCCAGGATTACCGCCATCCATCCGGATACACTGTGTGGAGTCTACCATCTGGCCTTCGATAAAGTTGAGCGGATTCCAGCGAGGTCCTTCCATGCGTTCATGATCTGGTGTCGCTGACATACAGATCCTCTTCATCTGGTAAGAGTATTCCATCTACTCCTGTCTAGCTGTAAAGAATGTCCTGTCCATGACGATTGATGTGGCCATATGTTTTTCAGCTTTTCATTTATGCATTGATAGACTTATTTTTTTTTGGTGTTTTATTTACCCATTGATGAACACTTATTCATATTCACTGTGGTTCATTACCTTGTTGTTTGCATCTCTTTTCACTTATATGTCATTTGTAAGTGCTGATATCAGCGCTACATATTTTTTTCACTATTTGTCCAATTTTTGTCACATGCTTGTGTAGCTTCTCACTTTCATATTATTTTAGATTAGGGCAGGTTTTTTTTCTTTTCATATTCTGAATATAGTATCCTCTGGGACATTTTGATTGATTTATTAATCATTTATTTAATATATTCTTTCAAATACATTGCCTATTCTAGATGATCTCCATGTAATAAATAATATTATGTAACAATTTTGTCCAAAGCTTGACCATACCACTCAACTGATGCTGAGCAATGGCTTGTACCACAGATGAAACATATCCAACCAACTATAATAGCAAGGCGAATTGCAAGTTACAATTTGTGTGACAATATGGTCGCGTACACACGACCAAATAAATCTGATCAAATCGGTCTGTCAGACCGATTTGATCCGATTTGTCTGCTGGGAGAAATTGGTTTGATCGTGTACACACGATCAAACCGAAATCCCTGCCGGCAAACAGCGCAGTGACGTGGCGGTGACGTTGACGCCGCCACATCACCGCACCACAAAGTAAATTACTTCCACGCACGCGTCGGATCCATTCGACGCATGTGCGGGCAGATATGTCTGCTGGTTAGCGTACTAACCAGCAGACATATCAGACAGACTGGTTCCCAGCAGACAGATTTTAAAGCATGCTTTAAAATCTGTCTGCTGGCAAAATCTGTCTGCTCGCCCGTACACACGATCGAATCTGTCTGCTAAAACGGTCTATCAGACCGTTTCCAGCAGATAGATTTGATCGTGTGTACGCGGCCTTCATCTCCTCAGTTATGTACTGATGAAAAAAATTCCCAAAACCCAAATTTTTTTGCTTGTTACATACATATTCTACACACATTCAGTGTCTTTCATATTGTATAGGGTGCACCATTATACAACATTATTATTCCACCAGTTTAATGCAGTGGGCAAAAACAGTTTGTAGTCTAACAGTTATGTTAAATTAATATGAAATATTCATATTTGGAACACAGATACTTTCCCTCCTACTTGAACTGAAGTCAGAAAAATAAATTCAAATTCCGTGAAATGTGAACAGTATTAAGTTTTGTTTGCAAGTTGCAAATTAGGAAACATATGGGGTTACTTGAGCAATAGATCTCCATGGTGACAGAAGACATATATCAATTTCTGTTCATTCCAACTAAAATCTTTTCCGACAATGGGACCATATTGTATTTTCCAACAGCATGTTTGTTGTGTATTGATTACATTGATCTGAAACTGGATGCTTCCCATGTTGTGAGAACTTTTATTACTGTAGCATTGAAATTGTATACAAAAGCATCATGAGTATTGTACAATGTTAGTGTGCTGTTAACAAACCTTTAAAAGGCCTACTTAGAAATGTGTAGAATATGTAAGGAGGCTTCATTTCAGATATTATTTCTGTTCTTTCTTGATATACATAAGGAGATGCTATACTTTGCTTGTTATTCATATCATAAAATTTTGGGAAGAGCCATTAGTTCTTAGGAGCATCCCTCAATCCATCTGCTGGCTTAGACAGGGAACAGAAGGGCAGACCTTCATCATCATACCAACAAGTAGAAATGAGCACAGCTATCTGGGTTTGGTTTATGAACAGTTTCTCAAATCTTACTCAAAGTTTGCAAACTTTGTGGCAAAACCTATTGACATTTGGGGGAGTTCTTGTTTTTTGCCCATTTGTAGGGCTAAGAAGCACACTGTTGTCAAACACAAGGCATGGTGAGCCAGTTACTGCCATCATGAGCCAATGCCAAAATTAAAATGTTTTTATTAAAAAAAATATAAAAAACAGTAATGTCCCTACACAGAATTGTGAGCTCTCCATAACAAATCCAACATATGGTAACTGCTATAAGCTCAGCCTTTAATAGAAGGAGGACTGACTAACCAATTTATTTAAATTATTGGCTCTTTTAACACTGCTGACCAGGAGCAAAGGCTCTGCACTTCAATATAGGTTGTTTCCTATTTCTGGTGGCAAACCTGCAAACCTTTTTGGATAGAATCTAGGAGATTTGTCTTAACTTAAGCTGATACTCATCACTTCCTTTCGCTACCAACAAGAACAAGCTATCTTCAGTGCCTGAGCAAATGGTTCATGGTGGTTCATCAGAGCTTTAGTACTTGTCTCACCAATTCTAATTACTGTTCTGATTATGGTCCCAGCCTGGTATTTGCTTACTTTTGTTTATCTGTCTGCCATCTATCCGTACCTCCTTCCAGCAGTCCCCATCCAGCTGTTTCCTGCCTAACGCTTAAACTTTGTAGACAATGCCTTTATCAAACAGCTTGTTTTTTTTGCTTTGGTCACTTGTCTAGCTAACAGCTGATTTAAAAAGGGAAGACTCAAAGGTCACTAGCTGGTATCATTGACTAGTAAAATCCACATACCCTACCACATAGTGGAGCCGACAGCTACTGCTGACAACACTGTGGGTCCACATAAATCCTTGACACTGTAAGAATGCGGATCAGATTTCTTCAGCTAATCCTACTCACTGGGGATAATTTTTAAATGATACTCTCATCCAAAGTGTGGTACATTTTATCAGGGGGTGACTTACTTGCATGTTATCATTGGTCACAATGATGTTGCAATGGGTTAGCTTATTTCTGCCTATTAACGATCCTCCAGTTAACAACTCTATAAACTAGCATTTTGCTTTTATAGGTTAAAAAAATAATTTAATAAGATCATCTATATTCCCGAAAATGTAAACATTTTGCATTACATTGACATTATCATTGCTATACTTGGCCAACTTTTCTATACATAAATAACTTCTGCTTTGTCAATTAAACAACAGCAAGTACAGCATAGTGAAAGATTTATTTCAGCCAGTATTAAAGGTATTATAACATATAGTAAAGACTACTAATTGTAAAAAAAAAGGCTTGTTTTAAATGACATACTTTAGTTCTAAGTGTATAAATGTGAAGATTATCCTGCTGTGTCTCTACAGTGGCTATCAAGAAGACAAGACGTTAACATAGATTTAGCCTTTATTATATGACAAAAGAACTAGAATAGAGTTTGTTTTGATAAGCAGAACCCAGGTGAGTAATATCCTGTGCACAGTCCTACATGAAAAGGGTACAGAGTTCTGTCTTAGTGAATTCTCTGAAACAAATGCCCTAGGTCACATCACTGGTCATGGCAAAGTAGTTACCACTTCCACTCTTCATACCCTTTAACCCGTTCCCAACAGGGCTATAGCAAAGAAAGCTAAAACAGGAATATATCAATTAATGTTGTTTTTCCTTTTTTTTCATCCTGACAAAACAAAGCAATAGTAATCCTCTCTCAATCAACAAAACCCAACATAATGAGAGATTTGGGCGGGGAGTTCTTTGCATGGAGAATCTTTAAAAGACTTAAGCCCCTGCAAAGCACCTTTTGTCTTTTCGTCATCCCTAATTACTATTTGTAAAAGCCATTGTGGCTACGAGGAAGTGATGGCTATTACCTCAACGGGAGCCACAGAGATGTGAAGAATAACCTATGGTCTGCAGCCAGTGGCTGGAAATATTGGCCCATGAGGGGAATTCATCATCAAGAAGTGTCGTTCTTAGGCTACTGGGAGATAAGGTGCTTTCAGGGTTGGCAGCTGGAAAATCAAATTAATTAATGAATTGATTATATGAATTCCGATAGGCATGGAAATCAATTTAGAACTTAATTTAATAATCATGTATACAATTGTTATAGTAAAACATTTAATAGATTATTTAGTAAATACATTGACAAACTTGTTGTCAAATACAAACAATACTAGATGCAGTGGTTTTACAAGAACCATCAGAAAACCATAATGATTGGGATAGCACAACAATCCAGTAAGTTACAGTCAGAAATATAATCAACATTTCGGTATGTGCAACGTTATAATAAAAATTAAAGAGTACATTTTTGCCTTGGTTATAGTTTCTTTATCCTAATGTGTAAAGTATAGTCAACCCCAAGAACAAAAACAAATATGTTGCAACTTCCCCTGTCCTTAAATGTGGAAATTACATTACTGTATTTTTCATTTTTGCATGGTTTTCCTGGCAATAACACACTTCCTTCCTAGGGTGACAACGCTCACTTACTGTGCTGCATCTATGGAGGAGCAGCATTGTCAATCTAGGACAGAAAGTGTGTTAGGACTGCAGAGTGCCACTTAATTTTCTCTTCTTAACTTAGGAGGAGGTGTTCTGTATCAACAAGCATGTTTATGCACTGTTTGAACATATAATAAATGACTTTTGAGATATTTAACAGACCAAATAGGATCAAATAAAAGAAGTTCCTTTGTTGGTGTTCACATATTACAGGTAATGTTTAATCATTTAGTAGTATGAGATTATCTTTCTGTTGAATGAGACCATCAGCTCTGTCGCATTAATTTTACCAGGCTTATAGACAACAGTGATGCAAAAATCCAGCAATTTTCTGTTACATTATGTTACCTATTTTGAACAGACAAATTTCAGATTTAATGTACTTTATAAGATCCATAATCTGTTCTCTGAAATGATTGTTTCAAAATCTTGCCCATTACAAATGTAAATGAACACTTTCACTGTCCTCAAGTTCTAAAATGCGGGGAAATGTCTTTAACCAATTTGGATGCTTTCAATAATTTCTGTTTCTTAGAAATGCTTTTTTCATTTCATTTATGGTATATACAGTTCTGTGTGAAGAATAGCTGGTTGTTAAGAAGGGAGTGAGAAGCAGGCCACTGCATCCTTAACAACCGATGACTAATCAGCTATTATCGAGTTTCTCCGCTGACAGCTGAAATATAAACAAAATGCCTGAATATACAAATGGAATGCCGAAGATATGAAATAATTCCGAAAATGAATTGGACCACTATTGCGTCAGTGGACCAATTTGTTTTCAGAGTTGCAGAATTAATTTAGTAGTTTTAGCATTGTTTTTTCAGAATGGCATTAAAAATGTTAAAAGATTTAATGGGGCCCCCCAAAATTTATACCAGACCCTTAGGGTTGTCAGGAAGAGGCCCTTGTCCCCATCAGCATGGGGACAAGGTGCATTAGGGGGAGCCCCCCTGCTCCAAAGCACCCCCCCCCCCATGTTGAGGGCATGTGGCCTGGTATCCTGGTATGGTTCAGGTGAAGGGGTGCTCACTCGTCCCTCCCTTTCCTGGCCTGCTGGGCTGCATGCTCAGATAAGGGACTGGTGTGTGTTTTGGGAGGGAGGGGCACGCTATTTTATTAAAAAATGTTGGCCTTAAAATCCATACCTGTTGACAGCTGATGAGTCATCGGTTGTTAAAGATGTGGCAGCCGGCTTCCCGGCCTATTCCTCAACAACCAGCTATTCTTCACACAGAATCAGGATCATTTTTCGACCGATCTGAATTTGAATTCTTCCACAAATTTGGAATTGGTTCAAAAATGAGTAAACTAAACTAAACCAAACACAATTGGAAAACTAATCAACAAAACAAAATTTGTAATATAACAAATACATCCAAAACTAAATGAATTTTTAGGTTCTGCACATGTCTATTTGGGAATGATGTAGAAGAGGGATTCCTATACACTTTTTCTTCACTTCTGTCTCTCAGATATAGAAAGCCTTATGTAAAAAAAAATCCTGGAAGTAAACTTTATTTTTTCCAAAGAAGCAAACATGCCTTTAAAGTTTTAATATGATGCGGATACACTACAGGAAGCAGAGGCAGTTAAACAGCCAAAGCTTTATGAAGTACTTTTTCAGTGACTGTTGGAGAGGGCTGAACTCCTGCAAAAAATAAATAGAGTATTTACTAAAGACAAATCCACTTTGCACTACAAGTGCACTGAAAGGGCACTTGAAAGTGCATTGAAAGTGCACCTGGAAGTGCAGTCGCTGTAAATATGAGGGGAAGATCTGACATGAGGGGAAGCTCTGCTGATTATATCATCCGATCATGTGCAAGCTAAAATGCTGTTATTTTATTTCCCTTGCATGTCCCCCTTTAGATCTACAGGAACTGCACTTGCAGTGCACATGTAGTGCAAAAAGGATTTGACTTTAGTATATAACACCCTGTATGTCATTGCAGCATACAATGTCATTGATCAGAGCAATACAATGGGGCTGATTTACCAAGCCTGTGCGCCAAGACTCATGGTGCACAAGCAGGAGTAAACCTGTTTTTGACATTTACCAAAGAAACACGCTGCTAGTGCAGCGTGTTTCCTCATTTACTAAAGTGCCTAATGCGCCCAGAAGAGGGCGCACAGCACGCCAGTACAGAGCTGGCGTGCGGCATTTAGTTATGTAAACATCGGGGATTCGGGCGGGAGTTTACGAGGGGAGGGAGGGGGGTGATGCAGGGGAAGTGTAGTGACATGTGTTTCAACTTGTGTGGCGGGCCGATTTGAAAGGGAAAGTGACTTTTGGGACCCGATCCCCGGGCGCTTGCAAAGTACGCTAGAACCTCGGAAGGTTCACTTGCATACTGGGCATGCGCAGAGGGAAAAATCGGAGCTCACCGCGCGCCTCTTCAGAACGCCGGGAAATCCTTGGTAAATACCAGGCGGCGTAGCAGTGTTTGCACTGCCTGGAGCGGCGTACGGCAAGCTCCGAGCTGTTCTCGGGCTGCGCTGACACTGAAGGGGAACTCCGCGCCAAATTTCAAATGTGAAACCGGCGCGGCTTCCCCCCCAGGGGTACAATAGGCTCTCCGGCTTGGTCCGGAACGTGAGGGGTTAACCCACGCCAAAATCGGCGTGGGGTTCCCCCCCAGATCCGTACCAAGCCCTCATCCCAGGCATGCAGTCTGGCCGGACAGGAATGGGGGTGGGGACGAGCGAGCGGCCCCCCCCCTCCTGAGCCGTACCAGACCACATGCCCTCGACATGGGGGAGTGTGTGCTTTGGGGGAGGGGGGCGCTGCCCCCCCACCCCAAAGCACTCTTGTCCCCATGTCGATCGGGACAAGAGCCTCTTCCCGACAACCCTAGCCATTGGTTGTCGGGGTATGCGGGCGGGAGCCAATCAGAATCTGGGAGCCCCGTTTAATAATGTGGCCCCCAGATTTCGGGCCCCCACCCTATGTGAATGAGTATGGGGTACATCGTACCCCTACCCATTCACCTGGTGAAGGTGGTTTGAACTTTGAGGGTCTTCTGCCGCCGCCCCCTTCGAATTTTTCGGCCTGGACGGGGGTCGCACATCCCATCCAGGACTTGGACGTGGCGGGCTTCTCGTCGCTGTCTTCTGCCGCTGCCCCCTTCACCACGAAGCTCCGTGCTTGTTTGATGAGGGCAGCGGGCTTCCGTCGTCTTCTCCGGGGCGAGGGTCGTACATCCCACCCCGGATTTCCTCGCCGGCTTCTGCCTGGCTCCTACTGGGGGCCAGGCCTTCTTTTGCCGTCTTCCGCCGGAGGGCGCCACTCTCCGGGCTTCTCGACGTTGTCTTCCGCCGCGGGGGCCAGGCCTTCTTCTTTGCCGCCCCCTTCGATTTTTTCGGCCTGGACGGGGGTCGCACATCCCATCCAGGACTTGGACGTGGCGGGCTTCTCGTCGCCGTCTTCTGCCGCTGCCCCCTTCACCACGAAGCTCCGTGCTTGTTTGATGAGGGCAGCGGGCTTCCGTCGTCTTCTCCGGGGCGAGGGTCGTACATCCCACCCCGGATTTCGTCGCCGTCTTCTGCCGCTGCCCCCTTCACCACGAAGCTCCGTGCTTGTTTGATGAGGGCAGCGGGCTTCCGTCGCAGTCTTCCGCCGCGGGGTGACACTCGCGGGCTTCTTCTTCCATTCGATGTTGACACGGCGAGGTCCGGCGCTGAAATGCCTTCTGAGCGGCGGGCAAGGACTTATATTGGCATTGGGCGTGGGCGTGGTTATGCCAACATGTGACCTTAACCCATGTGACAGTGATGTGACGTGACATCACTGTCACATGGGTTAAGGTCACATGTTGGCATAACCACGCCCACGCCCAATGCCAATATAAGTCCTTGCCCGCCGCTCAGAAGGCATTTCAGCGCCGGACCTCGCCGTGTCAACATCGAATGGAAGAAGAAGCCCGCGAGTGTCACCCCGCGGCGGAAGACTGCGACGGAAGCCCGCTGCCCTCATCAAACAAGCACGGAGCTTCGTGGTGAAGGGGGCAGCGGCAGAAGACGGCGACGAAATCCGGGGTGGGATGTACGACCCTCGCCCCGGAGAAGACGACGGAAGCCCGCTGCCCTCATCAAACAAGCACGGAGCTTCGTGGTGAAGGGGGCAGCGGCAGAAGACGGCGACGAGAAGCCCGCCACGTCCAAGTCCTGGATGGGATGTGCGACCCCCGTCCAGGCCGAAAAAATCGAAGGGGGCGGCAAAGAAGAAGGCCTGGCCCCCGCGGCGGAAGACAACGTCGAGAAGCCCGGAGAGTGGCGCCCTCCGGCGGAAGACGGCAAAAGAAGGCCTGGCCCCCAGTAGGAGCCAGGCAGAAGCCGGCGAGGAAATCCGGGGTGGGATGTACGACCCTCGCCCCGGAGAAGACGACGGAAGCCCGCTGCCCTCATCAAACAAGCACGGAGCTTCGTGGTGAAGGGGGCAGCGGCAGAAAACGGCGACGAGAAGCCCGCCACGTCCAAGTCCTGGATGGGATGTGCGACCCCCGTCCAGGCCGAAAAAATCGAAGGGGGCGGCAAAGAAGAAGGCCTGGCCCCCGCGGCGGAAGACAACGTCGAGAAGCCCGGAGAGTGGCGCCCTCCGGCGGAAGACGGCAAAAGAAGCCCTGGCCTCGGGAGGAGCCAGGCAGAAGCGGAGGAGCCCGAGGTGGGGCGACACCCCCGTTGTTCTCCGCTGTTTTCGGCCGGCCCCCCCCCGGATGTAAAAGAGCTTCATTTTGGGGTGGGGGCACAGTCGAGCATGGCGGAGAGCATGGGTGGGTGTTTCCCCCCCCGGCAGAAGACGGCTAGAAGACCGAGGAGTGGCGACGCCCCCGTTGTTCTCCGCCATTCCCGCCGGCCCCCCCCGGATGTAAAAGAGCTTTGTTTGGGGTAGGGGGCCTGGCCGAACATGGCGGAGAGCATCGGTGGGGGTCTCTCTCCCCGGCGGAAGGCGGCGGCGAAGACCGGGGGGGGGGTAGGTGTACCCCCCCGGCGGAAGGCGGCGGCGAAGACCGGTGCGGGGCTGGAGCCCCCCCGGCAGAAAACGTCTGGAAGACCGAGGGGCTCCGCCCCCGTTGTTCTCTGCTTCTTTCGGCCGGCCCCCCCCGGATCTGAAAGAGCTTATTTTGGGGTGGGGGCCTGGCTGGACATGGCGGAGATCATCGGTGGGTGTCCCCCCCCGGCAGAAGACGGCGAAGCCCGGGGCCCAATGGGCTGGTGGTGGGGGGTCCCGGCAGAAGACCCCCGGAGCTGACTAATAAATTATTTTTTTCTGTGTGTTTTTTTTTTTGTTTACACTTTTCCACCCGGTGAATGGGTAGGGGTACGATGTACCCCATACTCATTCACATAGGGTGGGGGGCCAGAATCTGGGGGCCCCCTTAATATAGGGGGCTCTCAGATTCTGATAAGCCCCCCGCCCGCATACCCCGACAACCAACGGCCAGGGTTGTCGGGAAGAGGCTCTTGTCCCTTTCGACATGGGGACAAGAGTGCTTTGGGGTGGGGGGGCAGTGCCCCCCTCCCCCACAGCACACACTCCCCCATGTCGAGGGCATGTGGTCTGGTACGGCTCAGGAGGGGGGGGGGGCGCTCGCTCGTCCCCACCCCCATTCCTGTCCGGCCAGACTGCGTGCCTGGGAGAAGGGTTTGGTCTGGATCTGAGGGGGAACCCCACGCCGTTTTTTGGCGTGGGTTTAACCCCTTATGTTCCAGATCAAATCTAAGAGCCTGTTGTGCACCAGAAGGGGGAACCCCACGCCGTTTTTTTTTTGTAATTTGGGGTGGAGTTCCCCTTTATCCCGGTCCTGTCAGGGGGGGGGGGGGAATGCCTGCTCGTCTGTCCCTACAATGTATGAACAGCGATCTGTCATTTCCCCTACACAGTCCCACCCCCTTTACAGTTAGAACACACCCAGGTAACATAATTCAACCCCTTCCGCGCCCCTAGTGTTAACCCCTTCCCTGCCAGTGTCATTTTTATAGTAAGCAATGCATTGATATACCATTGCTCGCTACAAAAATGCCAAATCTCACAAAAATGTGTCCGCCACAATGTCGCATTAGACAGAAAAAACAAATGATAGCCACCATTACTAGTAAAACAAAAAATTATTCAAAAAAAACCCATAAGACCAACCCCTACTTAGAACTTTTGCCCAAACCAATCAAACGCTTATTGTGATTTTTTGCAACCAAAAATATGTCCAAGAATACTTATCGGCCTAAACTGAGGGCAAACATTTTTTGAATATATTTTGGGGGAGATTTATTATAGCAAACCGTAAAAAAGATGTTTTTTTAGTTACCAAATTGTCGCTATATTTTTGGGTCAAGCAAAAATAAGAAAAAACGCAGAGGTGATCAAATACCACCAACAAAAATAAAAAAAAATAATTTTTAGGGGGGGGGGGGGAGGATGAGGACGCCCAATTTTTTGGGGGGCCACGTCGCACAACCACGCAATTGTCAGTCAAAATGACGCAGTGTTGAAATGCAAAAAATGGCCCCGTCAGTGACCAGTAATATGCTCTGGGGCTCAAGTGGTTACAAATTAAGAATACACTAAAGTTAGCCCAATTTATGGCCATAATGTGAAAGATGATGTTACACCGAGTAAATAGATACCCAACATGTTACACTTTAATATTGCACACACTCATGGAATGGCGCCAAACTTCAGTACTTGAAAAAACCCATAGGCAACGCTTTTTTATGTGTTTCAGGTTACCAGTTTAGATTTACAGAGGAGCTCTAGTGCTAAAAGTATTGCTCTCGCTCTAACGTACGCTATGATACCTCACATGTGGGGTTTGAACGGGGGTTCAATATGTGGGCGGGGCTTACACATTTAAGGCCCGCCCCCATATATGGAAACATTCTTCAAACCACACATGTGAGGTATCATAGCGTGCGTAACAGCAAGAGGAATATTTATAGCACTAGACCTCATCTGTAAATCTAAACTGGTAACCGGAAACAATAAAATGCTGCTTGTTCCTTCTGACTGCGAGCTACTAGGGACAGGGGCGTTTAAATTATTACTATTTAGGTTTGTTACGTAAAAATTCTATAAGACCTCCCGTTCAGCTTGTAAAGCATCACTTCATGGGGACCAAAAAAAAATTTAACACCTCTAATGCTTTCATCCGCCATTGCAGATTTGATTCTGGTACTGCATTTCGAGTGAACTGGGCATGCTCGAACAGTTAGAAAAAGAAGTTGGAAGTTTCATCCTGAAAATGACTTGCATCTTTCTGAGCATGCTCAGAAAGCTCTTTTTTTGGCTTAGTAATTTAAGGACATCCTTAACAGGTGTAAGCAGTTCCAAGTGCACACAAACTAGAGGCTGACATTTCTTCATGTGTTTCCAATTGGTTCATTAGCACACATGTTATAAAAAGCGTGGATACTGCACGTGTCAGCTGCCCCTCAGAGGGGGCAGATTTGCTGGCTGGAAGGAATGGCGGAGTGAAACAGAGATGTTTTGGAGCAAGTTTTGTATTTTTTGATGTTTTCTCTGCTACATAATTTTGCTAAATGTTTCTCAAGATGTTAATGACTAATGTTTTAATCCTGTGGGTCTATCCTGTTATTTCAAAAGCATGATTTATTTTCCAATGACTGTGAAATAAACGTTGGTCTTTTTTGTTTTTAGGTTTTTTTATATATTTTTGGTGTGTTTATTTGTAATTTTTTTTTTGCTTTCCTTGTTTTGTGGACCAATAAAATTACTTTCAAATTTTGAAGTTTGTTTTGTGATATTTTTTTCATGCTATGGATTTCAACCGCTGCAGCTGAACTAGTTTGGGCCTAAACCATCAAGTGTGATTTGTCTCTAAGCTCTTTCCTGGTGTGTATGCATGAAATGTTTAGTCACCAGAAAAGGAAGGACAAAGCGGTAAGTATTGTTTCCTAGAACTGATGTCCAGACTGACTTTTTAAAGCACATGTGCAAGATGTAGGAAAAGCTGCAAACAGGGCCTGTTGGAGGGGGGGGGGGGGTGGTGTGTTTTTTTTTGGACAGGCTTGAAGTGCTGATTTACAGCGCTGTGCTTGAAACTAGCACAAGACAATCCTATTCTAATTGTGGGTTGTTTGAGGGAAGCCAATTGAGTGTTAGAACCCCTGCTAGTGTTTTTAGGTTGGGCTTTGTGTCCCTTTTCCTAAAATTGGCTTCACTTCCTGTCACACAGCTGAACAGGAAGTGAGGTTAAAACCCTACCAATGGTCTTTTCTTCGGGGCACAGGTCAATCTAACTAGTGTCACCATTAAGCAAATTGCACTGCAGTGTACACCCCAAATGATTGGTTACTTTGGGGTTTAGTAAAGGCAAAGGCGCTCTGCAGTAGAAGCGTAGGCAATGAAAATCAGAAGGGAAGCACTGATGGTTTTTACTTCCAATCCCGCCAAGTTTTGAGTTTTCTTCCTTGCTTGTCCACTTGTAGTGCAAAGTGGATTTGCCTTTAGTAAATGGACCCCAAAGTCCAAGATTCCTACTAATTTGGGGTGTACACAGCAAAATGCCATTTCCAAAATGGGAAACTATTTATATTGATCTGTGTGTCCCCAACAAAACATTACTCAGGTGTTTCCCTCACTTCCTGTTTGGCTGTGTGGCAGGAAGTGAATGAATTAAGTAGAAAGTGACAACATTTGTGAGGTGTCTTTACCCTATCAGGGGTGCAGGCATCCCCAAAACAAACATGAAAATAGTTGATTTAACATTGGGTGGTGTTTGTGGGGGTCCCTAACACACATTCATACATATTAGCAACGCTGGATCGTGGCCTATTGGCATGGTTATATTTTCTTAAGCCTCTCAATAAAATGATCTGAAATTTGGGGTTAAACTGGAACAATAATCATCACTTTTATTTTTTGGATTTCTTTCATTTTGGATAGAGTTGGTGGGGGGGGGGGGGGGTTAGAAGCTCTGTCAGTTTATTTTGTATTATCCCTGTCCGTTTGGGGAGATTGGCCTTCACTTCCTGCCCCATAGCCAAACAGGAAGTGATCGAAAAAGTAGGCAAATTAAGGGCCCCCCCAAGTCCCCCCCCACAGAACTTGTGTGTGTCCCCTGAAAATTCCTGGGTGGGTCATAAAAAAACAGGGTGTGGCCTTGACAGGAAGGGTGGGTCATTTTTCTATTAGGGGGGTGCCAAAATTTGGTCAGGCCTAGGGAAGCACAAAACCTAAATATCCTACTGCATATTAGGGCTTATTTAGACAGGATCCAATTTACAGCATGTTTTTAGATTGTGGGAGGAAACCCGCACAGGGAGAACATGCAAACTCCAGGCAGATAGTGTCACGGGTGGGATTCGAACCAGCAACCCTTTTGCTGCTAGGTGAACATGCTACACACTACGCTACTGTGCTGAACGAACATGATTGCAGCTGAAAGCATGAGATGTTTTTTTTTTTACCAATTCCATGATTTCCAGCCTGGAGGACAGATGTGGGGTCTAATTGACCCCGCCTTTCTCTATAAAGAGGACCTGTCACACACTAGTCCTATTACAAGGGATGTTTACATTCCTTGTAATAGGAAGAAAAGTGAAAAATAATACAAACAAAGGGACAAACAAGTGCAAAAAATAAAATATTAAGTAAAAAAATAAAATAACAAAGGAATTTAAATGCTCCTGTCCCTAGTAGCTCGCACTCAGAAGCGAACACGCATGCAAGTCCCACCCACATATGTAAACATCCTTCAAACCCCACATGTGAGGTATCATAGCGTGCGTTAGAGCGAGAGCAATAATGTTAGCACTAGACCTCCTCTGTAACTCAAAAGTGGTAACCTGAGAAAAAAAGTCAAGCGTTGCCTATGGAGATTTTTAATAACGAAGTTTAGCGCCATTCCATGAGTGTGCGCAATATGAAAGCGTGACAAGTTAGGTATCTATTTACTCGGTGTAACATCATCTTTTACCTTATCCCTAAAAATTGGCCTAGCTTTACTGCTTTCTTATTTTGTCATTCATGAAACAGGTTTTTTTTTGGAAAGCCAAAAAAAAAAAAAAACGTTTAGAACATTTTTGGCACAAATACTGTTGGAAATGTGTCCGAAAAAATGGCCGCCACTTTATTCCCTAGGGTGTTTGTTAATAAAATATATATAATGTTTGGGGGTCCTGAGTAAGTTTCAAGGAAGAAAATATAATTGTTACATGAAGGAGAGAAGTGCCAGAATAGGCGCGGTATGGAAGTGGTTAAAGTGCACCAATAAAAGTGAAAAATTCCTTGAAATTTCGTACCATGGGGGGGGGGAGGCAATTAGGGGCGCCATCAGGAATTATGGGGCCCCTTACACAGCTTCAGGCATGGGCCCCCTGGAGCAGAGAATAGGGGGGGGGGGTGCCGCCTGATATTAAGAAGGGGGGGGGGCTGCCGCAATTTGATAAGCGGGGGGTTCCTTTACTAAAAAATACATATAGAAAAATATATATTAAAAAGGGTGGTAGCCATCCGGGGGCCCTGGGGACCACTGGGCCCTTTAATAAAAAGAAACTTCTGGGCTCTTTAATGAAAAATAAATTACAATATCTACATATATAAAATAATAAAAAAGGGGGTTGCCTTGGGAGCTCTGGGCCCTTTAATAAAAAATAACTACCAAAAATCTAAAAAAAAAATAACATTGGGTGGGAGCTGTGGTGGCTCAACGTGAATGGCACTGCGCTGACAAGCCGTTCACCTCTGCAGCCAAGGGTTCGGATCCCGGTCTCGGCTACATATGAATTGAGTTTGGTGGTGTCAGCCCGGCTCCCGGTGGGTGTGCTATGCAAGGTACGCCTGTGCTTAGTATGCCCACCCCCCCCCCCCCAAAAAAAACACCACACTTGCACACACTTTGGCCATGAGGTCTCCTAAAATAAAGGGAGGCGAAGGACCTACAGGGCTGGCTGGGTGGGCTACACTCCTTCATAGGGGGAGTCCCTCTGTCCCATCGGGCTCCCAAGTGTAGCAGGTGGGGTGGGAGGCCCCCCTCACACCCACCATTGCCACCGGGGGCATGGAGAAGGATGGCGATTGCAAGTCCAGCTCCTCTCTCTCGACTTCACGCACAAAATACACTTTAAAAAAAGAAATTAAAGTAAAAAGTAACAAACCTGGGGAAAATGTTTATAACATTTTTAGAAGCAAAAGGTTGTCATCTGGGGCCCTCTGGGAGCTTTCAAAATTATATTATATATATATATGTTTAAAAAATAACCAAAAAATATATCATATGTTTTTTTTTTTTTTTTTTTTGTAAAGGTGGGGGGTTGTCATCTGGAGCCCTGGGGATCTCCGGGCCACTGGGGACCAGGCCACTGGGGACCTCCAGACCCCTAAACCAAAACATTGGCCCTTTAATAACAAAAAATTTGGGGGGTTGCCACCCGGGGCCCTGGGGACCTCCAGACTGCAAAAAAATATTAAATTCCAAAAATTGGCCCTTTAATAAAAAATCCTACAAAAACCAACTAACAAATATATATACAAAAAAAAAAAGAGGGGGGTTACCATCTGGGGCGCTGGGGGGCCTCCAGGCATCTGGGCACCTCCGGACCCCCGGGCCCCTTACAGGTGTACAGGGCCGCCATCATGAATTTTGGGGCCCCTTACACAGCTTCAGGCATGGGCCCCCTGGAGCAGAGAACCGGGGGGGGGGGTGCTGCCGCATGAAATTGAGAAGCGGGGGGGGGGGGGGGTGGTGCCGCAAATTGAGGAGCGGGGGGGCCCTTTACAAAAATTTTGACAGAAATAAGAAATAAAGAAAAATATATATAAAAAAGGGGGGTAGCCATCCGGGGCCCTGGGGACCTCTGTGCTCTTTATCAAATAAAAATACAAAAGAGAGAAAATACATATATATATATTTTTTAAATATAACATTTATCGAAAAAAAGTTAAAAAACAAGGGGGTAGCCTTCCAGGGCCCTGGGGACCTCTGGGCCCTTTCCTTAAAAAAAAAAAAAACAAATATATTTAAAAAATATATATTTTTTTTTTAAATATATATATTTTATTTAAAAAAAAGGGCTTGCCATCTGGGGCCCTTAGTGGCCTCCGGGCCCCTGGGGACCTTCGGAGCCCTTAAAAAAAAAAAAAAAAAAAAAATAGTTTTTTTTGTTTTAGGGTGGTTCCCATCCGGGCCCCTGGGGGCCCCTGGGGACCCCCGGGCGGTTGTAATGCCTGTACCCCCCTAATGGCGGCCCTGCAGGTGTACTGCCTGTACCCCCCTGATGGCGGCCCTGGGTGTAATGTCAGCATGTGAAAAATGACATTCTGAAGGAAAAAAGCCATTTAAAACTGACTCGCGGCTATAATGAATTGTCAGCTCTTGGAATTTGCAGGAGAATTCATTCATTAAAAACACCAAAAAAAAAGCGTGGGGGTCCCCCCAAATTCAATAACCAGACCCTTTAGGTCTGGTATGGATATTAAGGGGAACCCCGCCATCAATTTTTAAAAAAAATGACGTGGGGTTCCCCCCAAATATCCATAACCAGACCCTTCAGGTCTGGTGTGGAATTTAAGGGGAACTCCACTCCAACTAAAAAAAAAAATGGCGTGGAGTCCCCCTAAAATCCACACCAGACCCCTTATCCGAGCACGTTGACCTGGCCGGCCGCAGAAAAGAGGGGGGGACAGAGCGCGGCCCCCCCCTCTCCTGAACCGCACCAGGCCACATGCCCTCAACATTGGGAGGGTGTTTTGGGGTGCCCCCCAAAACACCTTGTCCCCATGTTGATGAGGACAAGGGTCTCTTCCCCACAACCCTTGCCCGGTGGTTGTGGGGGTCTGCGGGCAGGAGGCTTATCGAAATCTGGAAGACCCCTTTAACAAAGGGGCCCCCCAGATCCCGGCCCCCCCCCTGTGTGAAATGGTAATGGGGTACCTTGTACCTCTACCATTTCACGAGAAAAAAAATGTAAAGGGTTAAAAACGACAAGAGCCGGTTTTTGACAAGTCCTTTATTATCTTCTTTCTTCTTTCCTTCGGGTTTCTTCTTCCTCCTCCTTCTTCTTCCTCTGCTTCTGTCTTGGGTCTTCTATTCCCGCATCTTGCCCGGCGTGTTCTTCCATCTTCTTCCGCTGTCCTTCTCGTCCGCATCTTCTCCTTCTTCTTCGCCGGAGGCGCCGCTTCCAATTGAAATCCCCGCTGTCTGCCGGACCACGCCCCCCCCCTCTGACGCCACGGGCAAGCTCTTAGGAGTGTGCTGCAAGTGCGTCAGAGGGGGGCGTGGTCACATGTCAGAGGGCGGCCAATTCAATTTGAAGCTCGTGCGCGGCTTTTTCTTTGCCAGAGTCGCCGCGTCCAATTGAATTGCCCGCTTTCTGGAACATGTGACCACGCCCCCCTCTGACGCACTGGCACCACACGGGGACTTTCCTAAGAGCTTGCCCGTGGCGTCAGAGGGGGGGCGTGGTCCGGCAGACAGCGGGGATTTCAATTGGAAGCGGCCGCTCCGGCGAAGAAGAAGAAGGAGAAGATGCGGACGAGAAGGACAGCGGGAGGAACAGAAGATGGAAGAACACGCCGGGCAAGATGCGGGAATAGAAGACCCAAGACAGAAGCAGAGGAAGAAGGAGGAGGAGGAAGAAGAAACCCGAAGAAAAGAAGAAAGAAGATAATAAAGGACTTGTCAAAAACCGGCTCTTGTCTTTTTTAACCCTTTACATTTTTTTTCTCGTGAAATGGTAGAGGTACAAGGTACCCCATTACCATTTCACACAGGGGGGGGGCCGGGATCTGGGGGGCCCCTTTGTTAAAGGGGTCTTCCAGATTTCGATAAGCCTCCTGCCCGCAGACCCCCACAACCACCGGGCAAGGGTTGTGGGGAAGAGACCCTTGTCCTCATCAACATGGGGACAAGGTGTTTTGGGGGGCACCCCAAAACACCCTCCCAATGTTGAGGGCATGTGGCCTGGTGCGGTTCAGGAGAGGGGGGGGGCCGCGCTCTGTCCCCCCCTCTTTTCTGCGGCCGGCCAGGTCAACGTGCTCGGATAAGGGGTCTGGTGTGGATTTTAGGGGGGACTCCACGCCATTTTTTTTTTAAATTGACGGCGGGGTTCCCCTTAATATCCATACCAGACCTAAAGGGTCTGGTTATGGAATTTGGGGGGACCCCCACGTCATTTGAATAATTATTTTAAATTTCGTACCATGGGGGGGGGGGGAATGTCAGCAGGTGAATAAAGCGCACTTTTCCTGCGGTTAGAAATATGTCTTTGCACAAAATGACATTCTGAAAAAAAAAAAAAAAAAAAAAAAGCCATTTAAAACTGACTCGCGGCAATAATGAATTGTCGGCTCCCGGCAATTGCAGGAGAATTCATTCATTAAAAAAAGGGAAAAAAAAGCGTGGGGGTCCCCCCAAATTCAATAACCAGACCCTTTAGGTCTGGTATGGATATTAAGGGGAACCCCGCCGTCAATTTATTAAAAAAATGACGTGGGGTTCCCCCCAAATATCCATAACCAGACCCTTCGGGTCTGGTGTGGAATTTAAGGGGAACTCCACCCCAAATGTAAAAAAAAATGGCGTGGAGTCCCCCCTAAAATCCACACCAGACCCCTTATCCGAGCACGTTGACCTGGCCGGCCGCAGAAAAGAGGGGGGGACAGAGCGCGGCCCCCCCCTCTCCTGAACCGCACCAGGCCACATGCCCTCAACATTGGGAGGGTGTTTTGGGGTGCCCCCCAAAACACCTTGTCCCCATGTTGATGAGGACAAGGGTCTCTTCCCCACAACCCTTGCCCGGTGGTTGTGGGGGTCTGCGGGCAGGAGGCTTATCGAAATCTGGAAGACCCCTTTAACAAAGGGGCCCCCCAGATCCCGGCCCCCCCCCTGTGTGAAATGGTAATGGGGTACCTTGTACCTCTACCATTTCACGAGAAAAAAAATGTAAAGGGTTAAAAAAGACAAGAGCCGGTTTTTGACAAGTCCTTTATTATCTTCTTTCTTCTTTCCTTCGGGTTTCTTCTTCCTCCTCCTTCTTCTTCCTCTGCTTCTGTCTTGGGTCTTCTATTCCCGCATCTTGCCCGGCGTGTTCTTCCATCTTCTTCCGCTGTCCTTCTCGTCCGCATCTTCTTCTCCTTCTTCTTCTTCGCCGGAGGCGCCGCTTCCAATTGAAATCCCCGCTGTCTGCCGGACCACGCCCCCCCCTCTGACGCCACGGGCAAGCTCTTAGGAGTGTGGTGCCAGTGCGTCAGAGGGGGGCGTGGTCACATGTTCCAGAGGGCGGGCAATTCAATTGGAAGCTCGGCGCGGCTTTTTCTTTGCCAGAGTCGCCGCTTCCAATTGAATTGCCCGCTTTCTGGACATGTGACCACGCCCCCCTCTGACGCACTGGCACCACACACTCCTAAGAGCTTGCCCGTGGCGTCAGAGGGGGGGGCGTGGTCCGGCAGACAGCGGGGATTTCAATTGGAAGCGGCCGCTCCGGCGAAGAAGAAGAAGAAGGAGAAGATGCGGACGAGAAGGACAGCGGAAGAAGATGGAAGAACACGCCGGGCAAGATGCGGGAATAGAAGACCCAAGACAGAAGCAGAGGAAGAAGAAGGAGGAGGAAGAAGAAACCCGAAGGAAAGAAGAAAGAAGATAATAAAGGACTTGTCAAAAACCGGCTCTTGTCTTTTTTAACCCTTTACATTTTTTTTTCTCGTGAAATGGTAGAGGTACAAGGTACCCCATTACCATTTCACACAGGGGGGGGGCCGGGATCTGGGGGGCCCCTTTGTTAAAGGGGTCTTCCAGATTTCGATAAGCCTCCTGCCCGCAGACCCCCACAACCACCGGGCAAGGGTTGTGGGGAAGAGACCCTTGTCCTCATCAACATGGGGACAAGGTGTTTTGGGGGGCACCCCAAAACACCCTCCCAATGTTGAGGGCATGTGGCCTGGTGCGGTTCAGGAGAGGGGGGGGGCCGCGCTCTGTCCCCCCTCTTTTCTGCGGCCGGCCAGGTCAACGTGCTCGGATAAGGGGTCTGGTGTGGATTTTAGGGGGGACTCCACGCCATTTATTTTTTAATTTGGAGTGGAGTTCCCCTTAAATTCCACACCAGACCCGAAGGGTCTGGTTATGGATATTTGGGGGGAACCCCACGTCATTTTTTTAATAAATTGACGGCGGGGTTCCCCTTAATATCCATACCAGACCTAAAGGGTCTGGTTATTGAATTTGGGGGGACCCCCACGCTTTTTTTTTCCCTTTTTTTAATGAATGAATTCTCCTGCAATTGCCGGGAGCCGACAATTCATTATTGCCGCGAGTCAGTTTTAAATGGCTTTTTTCCTTTGAAAAATGACATTTTGTGCAGAGACATTTCTAACCACGGGAAACATGCGCTTTTTCACATGCTGACATTAGAGACCCCCATAGTACGAAATTTAAAGGAAAATTACACTTTTATTATTGCACTTTTAGCATTATTAAAATCACTGCTCCCGAAAAAACGGCCGTTTTAAAAAAATAAAAAAAGCATTGGTACATGTCCCCTGGGGCAGGACTGAGGTCCCCAAACACTTTTTAGGACAAAACTTGCAGATTAGCCTTTAAAATTCACTATTAAGATTTCCCCCATAGACTTATACAGGGAGTTCGGCGGCGGCTTTAGTTATCAATCACATCGCGCTGCTGCTGCCGCCGGTTCATGCGCCTAATTAGGGATTCATCCAGCGCACTAATTAAGGCATGTACCGGCGCAGCGCAGATTCATTAGTAAATCAGCCCCAATATCACCATGACAATAAGCTGTTCTTGTGACAGTGATCTTTTTTTTTTTTTTTTTTTATGTAAAAGTACTGTCAATTGTAAAAAAATAATAAAAACAATAAACAATTAATGGCTCATTTACACGTGCAGTTCTTTCTGAAGGAGTGAACCATGTTCAGATTGCTCTTTAGAGAGCATTGGACAGTTTCAAGGGGGAGAGGTTGGGGGAGGTAAAAATGTGGCCCAACCTCAGGGGGTTTCACTGCCTCCCCCCTCCAATTACAAGTGTAAACAAGCCCTTACACAATCACCATACCTGTGCAGCCAGTCTTAGTGTCCCTGAACACCACCACACCAATTTCACCGTAATTCATAAGTCCTCATTTACATGGGGCATATTGATGGGTACCCATGCAAGGGCCATGTTTACCCTTGCTGACATCTGTGCCGGTGCAAAGCCCAAACACAGACAGATTGGGAGCAGAAGCGGTGTCCGTACAGCCACTGTGTCCCAACAGACATGAACTGTTTGAACGGGGATGCATGGAACATCCGTGCAGGTAAACTTGACCCTGCATGAGATACACGCCAGTGAATAAGGCCCAATAGTACAGCCAGTCATCATGTTCCAAATTGCTTCCACACCAGTGACAAGTTCACCAGACCAGTGCAGCCAGCAATAGTGTCCCTGATCCCTGTTATGCCAGTACATTTTCACCAGAGAGAGTGCAACCAGCAAAAACATTCCCGCTCACCGCCAGGGCCACCATCAGGGGGGTACAGGCAGTACACCTGTAAGGGGTCTGGAGGTCCCCAGGGCCCGTAGGCCCCCAGGGCCCCAGATGGCAACCCCCATTTTTTTATTTATTTTTTATTAAAAAAAATTATTTTTTAATATATTTTTATTACATTTTTTATTAAAAGGCCAATTATTTTTAAGGGGTCCAGAGGTCCCCAGGGGCCCGGATATCCCCAGGGTCCCAGATTGAAACCCCCCTTTTTTATAATTTTTTTTATAAAAAAAATAATATATTTTTATTACATTTTTTATTAAAGGGCCAATTTTTTTTTTTAGAGGTCCGAAGATTCCAAGAGGCCCCCAGGGCCCCGGATGGCAACCTCCCCCTTTTTTTATTTCTTTTTTTATAAAAAATATATTTTTTAATATACTTTTATTTTATTTTTTATTAAAGGGCCAATTTTTTGGGGGGGTCCAGAGATCCCCAGGGCCCCGATGACAACCC
Source organism: Rana kukunoris (assembly GCA_029574335.1). Taxonomy (NCBI): domain Eukaryota; kingdom Metazoa; phylum Chordata; class Amphibia; order Anura; family Ranidae; genus Rana; species Rana kukunoris. The sequence goes on from JAJQKJ010002696.1 coordinate 100,060, forward strand.
CCTTTTTTTATATATATTTTATTTATTTATTTTATTTTTTATTTATATATATATATATATATATATAATATATATATATATATATATATATATATATATATACAATTATTATTATTATTATTAAAGGGCCCAGAGTCCCCAGCCCCCTGGATGGCAACCCCCTTTTTTTTATAAAAATAATTATTATTTTGTATATTATTTTTTTATTTTTGTTTATATATATATATATATATATATATTTTTTTTTTTTATTAAAGGGCCCAGAGGTCCCCATGGCCCTGGATGGCAACCCCCCTTTATTAAAGAGCCCAGTTGTTTATTTTTTTATTTTTAATAAAGGGCCCAGAGTTTCCGGGTGGCAACCCCCCTTTTTTTGTAATTTCTTTTTATTAAAAAAAAAATATATTAAAGTGCCCAGAGGTCCCCAGGGCCCCGGATGGCTACCCCCCTTTTTTTATATATATTTTTCTTTATTTCTTCTTTTTTTTTTGTAAAGGCCCCCCCCTTCTCAATTCGTGGCAGCAGCCCCCCCCCCCCGTTCTCTGCTCCAGGGGACAACATGACTGAAGCTGTGTAAGGGGCCCCATAATTCCTGATGGCGGCCCTGCTCACCGCCATACCAGTGCATTGTTGCCTGTGCCTGCCCCCTGTACAAATTCTGGCTTGTTTATTGACCATGGGGCAGATTCACGTAGATCGGCGCATTATCATTCCGGCGTAGCGCACCACTTTTCCGTTAGACTTGCGCAATCTAGCCGCGTAATCCGGCGATTCACGTAGCTTTTACGCAAGAGCTTGCGCAAACGTAAGGTTTTTTCCGGAGGCGTAAGGAGGAGTAATACAAATTGGGAGGGACGTGGGCGTGTTACATTGAAATGAGCCGTGACCCCATGCAAATGAAGGGCCGGCCGACTCGCGCATGCGCGCGTGAAGGAAACCATGTCAGCTCCGTTGTGCGCATGCTCACAACTCGGGAGCGGCGCAATCATTGAAATTGGAAATGGACTAGGGCAACGTTGTGAACTACGCAGACAGCATAAATAGACACACACAAACGCCCTTCCATTGCAAAAGTACATCCCTTTGTGTCCCTTCCCATTGAATCAAGTGCTTTTGCTCTGTTGTTCGTTAGAGTGTGTTTTGTAGTTGTGAGATTAGTGTTCTGTGTGATCTTGTGCTTGTTGGTAGTTTTGTGAAAGTGTATTTTGATAAGTGTTTGAGACTGTTTGTTTGATTGATATATTTCTGAGCGTTTGTTTTCTTGCTTTATTTTTTCATCTGATTTTTTTGTGTGTGTTTCTTGCTGAGTGCTAGTGTGATTTTTGGCTGTTCTTTTTCTCTTTGTGTGTGTTCTTGTCTGATTGGTTGTGCTTGTATTTGTGACAGATTTTTGGTGACTGCTAGTGAGTTTGTTTGGAAGTATGACTGAGAGAAAACGAAAGCTCAATTTTACTGTGGGGGAAAAAAGAATTCTTGCCCGGGCCATTACCGACTATGGGCGTTTTCTCCACGGCCCGCAGAGTGCCACCACCACCCCGGCCAGGAGGAGGGAGATCTTGGATATGATCACAGAGCAGGTCAATTCATCGGGGGAGGGGGAGACACGGACCCGCTCTGGGATAGAAAAGAAAATAAATGACCTCCGGCGTGAGGTGAAAAAAAAAACTGGCCGCAATAAATGCCCATGCCAGGGGCACAGGAGGGGGCCCACCATGCCGGGTTAGATTTTCAGAGACGGAGCGTGTGGTGGCCCTGACCTTTCACCGGCATGAAGTGGAGGGCCTGCCAGGCTTTGACACAAGTCCGGTCCCCGCGGTGCCAGGTAAGGTTTTTATTTCTCTCAGGTGTGTAGCATGTGTGGGGGAGGGGGTGAAAGGGAATATGTGGCAAGTGTGTGGATCCTCCAACCTGTGAATGGTTTGTGTCATCCACAGCTGTGCAGGAGGGTGCAGGGCCATCTGGACTGACCGCTCCAACCCCAGGACAGCAGCCTAATGAGGCCCCCCCAACAAGGCCAGAGTCCGCAGAGGAGGAACAAGAGGAGGGGGAGGATCATGCGGAGGACGATCATGAGGAGGAGCAGAATCATGAGGAGGAGGAGTCCATGGAAGGCACTGGCCCTTTTGTTTCTGCGGACTCTTCCCCTCTGGCTGCAAGAAGCCTGCCCTCCCTAAGGGTCAGCCTCCTCCCCCAACATGGCTCCCCTCACAAGGGCCTCCCCTTCTCCCCGGCCACAACCATCAGCTGGAGCCAGGAGGTCATCCCAAAGCACCAGGGGGGCGCCCAATCTCATGCCCGCCTGTCTGAGAAGGAACCTGGCCACCCAGACCCGCCTTCTGAGACAGCTCTGCCAGACTATGGGGCGGGTGGATCAGAGCCTGTCCTCCATTAATGATAGCCTGGGTAACCTGGACTCCCACTCCCGGGCCTCCACAACCTGCCTAAATGACCTGCAAACTACAGCAGCAGGCGTTGGGCAGGATGTGAGGGCCCTTACCCAGGCTATCCAGGGCAACACGGCAACACTTGGTGCTGCCCTGGACAGAATAGCCGTGGCCTTGGAGGGCAGGCCGCCAGGTGGGCAGATCTCAGGGGCTGCTCCTCCTTCCCCGGCTTTTCCCCTCCCCCATGCGTCTCCCCTGAGGGTCCGGGGCCGTGGCCGGGGGCGCCCCAGGCGTGGCTCAGGCAGAGGGCAATAATTTTTTTTTCCCCCTTTTGTTTGTTTTGAAAGCTTTTTTATTTTTGTTCTCTGCTTTTTTTAGTTTTTTCTAAGCAATTTTTTTTTACTATGCATTTTTTGTTTCTCTGCATTTTTGTTTGTTTGACTTTTTTGGCATATTTTGGGTTGTGAATGATGTTTGAATGTGGGGGTGACATTCCTGCTGGAAAAGGGGTGTCACCCTCAATTTTGGTGGAGAAGGGTTCCCCAGGACCAGGGAGAAGTGATTCCCAGGTCCGTGTGAATGGTGTATGAATGTACAGTGACATAATTGGAGCCTTGACGTGGCGTTACTGCTCACCAGTCTTGCATGGTGGACTGGTGCCAATCCAATTTGATGAGGATGTGGGGTGTGTGTGCTAGGGACCATAGTGGTGTGCATGCATGCATTCTCATTGTGCCATGATTAATGTGTGTGTTTAACGTGCAAAGATGCCCAATATGAGCTGCCTCCTGACTGCTCTTCCCTCAGAAGACGGGGTATCCTCGGTTAGGGGTTGATTTTCTGGTTGGGGGGTCAGATCATCACGTAGCTCAACCTGCAGGCCCTTCCTCACTGCGAGATTGTGTAGCATGCAACATGCAGCGATGATATGGCACACGAAGTTTGGGGAATACAACAGTGTACCCCCAGACTTATCCAGGCATCGGAAACGTGACTTCAGGAGGCCAAAGGTGCGCTCCACCACTGCACGGGTTTTGATGTGTGCTTCATTGTATCGTTCCTCTCCTGGGGTTTGGGGGTTCCGGATAGGAGTCATGAGATGGGGTCCCAGTGCATATGCAGAGTCACCTGTAAAGGAAAAGACAGGAGAATGTTAGTCATGCATGTGCCACTTCTGTTGTGCATCACGGGAGGGGATAGTCATGCCTGACTCCCATGTCACTCACCAACCAGCCAGGTGTTCCCATACACGTTCTGTTCGAATTCTGTTCGGATGTGGCTTTGATTGTAGATGTAGCTGTCATGGCTGGACCCTGGGTGTTTGGCACGGACGTGCCATATGAGGCCTTGGGCATCAACTATCACCTGTACGTTGATGGAGTGCCAATTCTTCCGATTGCGGTACATGTGCTCGGTCTCATGGGGGGCTGGAGTGCCACATGTGTGCAATCTATGGCCCCGATGGTGCGTGGGAATCTGGCAATTCGGTAGAAATCTGCCATTGCCTTGATTCGAAGCTCCTCAGTGGTGGGTTTGATGATTTGGTTGGCCAAGCGTGTGAGGATTGCAGGGACAACCTGGTGCACACATCTGCTCATGGAGGATTGTGACATCCCAGCCACCACTCCACTTGTACGCTGAAAAGAGCCACTGGCAAGGACATGGAGTGTTGCCAGGACCTTCACCAGTGGCTGCACTGCATGTGAGCGGTGTGTGTTGGGCTGGTGATGTCCTCCTGCAAGGTTGTGGTTAATTCCAGGATGGCATGAGGGGGGAATCTGAAGATGCGAAAGACCTCTGAATCATTCATGCCAAACAGGTGTATGCGGGTGCGGTATACCCTCTCCCGTGCCATCCTCCGTGCCCTCCTCCTTCTTTGGTCATCTATATTCACTAGTGCAGCTATGAGCGACGATGCCCCTAGCATGTTGGCAGTCAAATTGTAGTGCAACACGTGTGTGTGGTCTGCTCCTCAATAACGGTGTTGCTTTATCTGACAATTAGACTTTTTTTCAAAAGTTAGATCAGCTTTTATGTGCTCTAACTTTAGACAGGACATTTTGCAGTTGCGCACATCGCGTAGCCTGCGCAGCAACTGCGTTTTTTTGTGGATCCCCGTAACTCCCTCATTAGCATATTTGACTAGCAAATCAATGGTGTGTCTAGCGCAGTTTTGCGCGAAGGGAAGCGAATGTCTAACTCAATTACGCCGGACCAAAAAACGTAGATTTCTGGCGTATATTGTTTTGTGAATCGCGTCCAACTATACGCACGCGCACATTTAGACTTACGCACGCGCAACAGCAGTTGCGCACGCGTAATCGCTCTGTGAATCTGGGCCGTAGTCTATGCCCCTAGAAAGCCTGAAGGCGCTCCTTGGATTTTAGGCCTCTCAATGCATTAAGGCTGTGAAAAAGTCTCAGACATGTGATATCCCCATACTCGGAGGGAGTAGTAGAATGTTTTTAGGGGTGTGATTGTAAGTATGCATATGTTGTGTGTGAGAAATTACTTTTATTTAAATCGGTATTAAACCTAAAACCAAAAATGTGGTGTATATGTAGCACTCACTCCCGCAAAAGCCGCTGGTTTGATGTGGAATCGGCGTAATTGAAGTTACCTCTGTTATATGTCTAGGGGTGATAGCAGTGACGGAATGTCCAGGCAGTTGGTTGACGTTTTAAAATGATTTATTCTCGGTCAACACGCCCAACAGTCAAGGTAGGCCATTGTGGTGGGGCCCGTGATGTGCGCACACCCTGAAGGTGGGTGCCGCTCCCGGAACCAGGAACACACGTAGACCCTGAAAAATGGCATTTGCCACAGATATATCCCTCCCCAGCATGCCCCGCAAGGAGAAACTCCTCCAATTGGCTGCTGGGGAAAAGCGACTCTGCCTGGACCCCTCTGGCGCCACCTACTGCCCAGAGATGAAACTACATCTCTGAAGCACAGAACGACCCACAGGACGGTTCAGGGCTGGCAACAGCTGAATTTGAACAATTCAAACTGGTGAGAGCAAATAAGTCTCTCACCCCACTAATTTTACAACAGCGTCCCTACTAAAAGTAGAGGGGCGCTACATATATTGCAGCTTACCGACCATTACGGCTGTTTTCTTTTTTTCAGGCTTTCTTCCCTCTGTTTTTCCCAGGTGATCTGGCCAGTAACATGCCGCCTGTCTTTTACAGATACCATTCTTGAAGAATGAGCACAGGGCAAATTTGAACAACAGCATTGTCAGTCCAGGGGGAGGGGAGTGTTAGAAGCACTAGCAGATTTAAAAACAGTAACAAATTGAAGCTGAGCTCTAGCTAAAACTTTATAATCAGATACAGCAAACAGTTTTGTGATAAAGGGTTCACAAAAGTTTTTGCCCAGGGTCCAATCAACATTAAAGACGGCCCTGGGTTTAATACTGTTTTAATTACCTAATTTTCCAAAAAAAAATAAGGGCAAAACATTCACCATGTCTCTGCATCAAGAAATACCTGTCAGAAAATCAGAATTGAACAATTTTCAATTATATATGTAGCACTACCCCCGGAGGAGCTGCTGGTTGTTTCGGGTGACACGATTACCTCATGGCTCTCCCGAATTCCTAGGGGTGAATGATGCGTATTGCATTTAGTAGAAGTAAAGGAATGTCCAGAACAGGTGCTCTTTGCTGTGCTCTTTATTACCCAGCCGGGGGTAAAAACAATAAACTTGTGGTGAGGAAAGTAAAGTTGACCAAGTAAAAAGAACAGCAGATTCAGGCGTAATAATAGACAAACAGTCCTGCTCCCAAGCGTAACACTTGTTTGCGCCACTCCTGCCTGAGTGGGTCTAGTGTAAACGGACAGGCCTCTCTCACTGACCTGCCAGCCAAATTATTACTCGAACATTTGTAGGATAAAGTCCCTGCCACAGACCCTCCTTGGTGAACTTGTTGAGGAAAAGTCTCTGCCACAGACCCTCCTTGGTGAACCTCAGAGAGACGCCTCTGCCACAGACCCTCTCTGACTTGTAGTTATGGAGGCAATCCTTCTTAGATAAATGACGCCTGGATCTCCTTCAACTTGTCGCCCAGGTACCGACTGACAGGTGATTAATCCTTCAGTGTCCGGCTACCTTGATCCCTGGTGGTTTGTCGAGGCCCCTTTTGGACCGCCAGCCTCTCAATGGCGCTCCTCAGATGGACTCCCCACTGAACAGCAATACAGCTTGGGATCCTCAAAGGTGGGAACTCACTGGATCCCAGTCGCTACTCAGATTCCCTGGGCCAACATGGTCGCGGAACCAGGAACACTGCGTGGCACGCACGCCCCAGCCAGGTAGGCCATAACAACGGGGCACCGTGATGTGGTCACCCTAAAGGTGGGTGCCACACTCAAAGAAGAAGACCCCGAACCAATGGTGTCTGCCTCATAAATACCCCTCCCTAGCATGCAAAGCGAGGCCAAACCCTCCTGATTGGCTGCTGAGAAAGAGCACCCAAACCTTGGCTCCACTGCCGGCAGCACCGGGGTTGGAAGAACACCCCAATACAACAGAATAGCCTACAGCACAGCCAAGCTGAGACAGAGACCCTGTTTTACACTTAAAGCGGAGGTCCAGTTAGAAAAAAAATGTTTAAAGTCAGCAGCTACTAACACTTTAGCTGCTGACTTTTAATGAGGACACTTATCTATCCAGGGTTCCCTCGATGACGGCAGCCAAAGCTGAGCAATCGCTCGGGTCTCGGCTACCCTGCCGCCATCCTCGGTGAGGGAATCAGGAAGTGAAGCCTTGCGGCTTCACTTCCCAATTCCCTACTGCGCATGCGCGAGCCGCGCGGCGTGACGTGAATGGATGATGTCTCCTGGGACACACACAAGGTCCCAAAAGACACGGCTCCACCATTCCACAGGAGGCAGCTGAGGAACAGAGGAAAGAAGACGGACCGCGGATCAGGAAGTGGCAGATTAGGACGATCTGCAACAGGCACTTCGGGTATGTATAAAAAATAAATAAAAATGTTTATTTTTTTGCAGCATTTAAAAAAAGAAATATTTCTTGGTGGAGCTCCGCTTTAACAATTTGGATCAGAGTTTAACTACACTCTGATCTCCCTCTAAATTTAACTAGCACCGGTACTATAAAGTACACAGGCGCTACATATACCATAGTTTTGTAATGTAGACTCTATACAGACTAAATAATATACACTGATTTGGGTTATTTTTCCCAAATAGATGTAGAAGAATATATATTTGGCCTAAATTTATGGAGAAAAATGTTTTATTGGCAAAATTTTATAACAGAAACGAAAAAATAAATACAGTGTATATGTATATATATCTATATATATCTATCTATATATATATATATATATATATATATATATATATATATATATATATATATATAGATATCTATATATATATATATATATATAGATATCTATATATATCTATATATCTATATATAGATATATATATATAGATATCTTATATATATATATCTATATATATATATATATATATATATATATATATATATAGATATATATATATATATATATATTGTGACAGGAAGTCAGGTAAATCTGTGGGTATTGTCACAGAGGGGAGATACATTTCTGCCTTGTTTAGACAATACACCAATTACTACGAGGTATCGGCTGCAGAAATAGCCAGAAAGGTTTAGGGCGTTGGAAAACTTCAGCTGTTCAGAATGAGGTAATTAAGGCCTCTATAAGTCATCCAAAGGATGACTACTGATTGCTGCATCCTGAGGCTTTTTGAGTGAAGGAGAGCAGTCAGAAAAACTTCTGAAGAGGTGAGGTGGTTGTTGATTTTTCTGTGTGATACAAATCAAAAAGACTATTGTTTTTCTGCTGTCTGACCAGCAGTGTCTGCCCAGCAGTAGGCTGTGCCAGACTCCATAGGTAGGTTCCTGTGTTGTGAAGATAGAGGCCCCAAGTGGCAAGGGTTTATTTTATGTTTTGTTTTGTTTATGCTGTTTTGATGCTTGCACTTGTATCCAGCGATATGGAAGAATAAACCATACCCTTTCTTTTCAACCATCCTCAACTGCCTTTCTGCCTTTCCAGGGGGTCACACACACCCGCTACCGAGCGAATCCCTTTACAATACATATACAAATATAGAGATATATATCAAGATATATATTTCATTTTAAATTATCTTTATTTGTTTTACTGAAGAAAGATTTTAATGATTCTTTATCGGATGCCAGTAATTTTCCAGGCAGTTTGCAAACATTTTGTCTAGGTATATTAGCCTAGGTATCTGAATTATGCCAGGGTTAGTTTAGGCTGCTTTTTTCTATGCAAAAGGCATTTCATAGCTGCAAGATACGTTGTTTGTTCTACACTCAAAATGTTAGCGTTCTGGTCTTCGGAGACTTGTAAAACCAGAAGTCAGATATATGAGTAACCTCTACTGTACTATGCCGATGCAATTTTTCCAAATGATGGAACAAGGGCAGATTAAGGTTAGTTCATTGTGTCATTAACCAGTTAATTACTGAAAGAATAATGCGCAATGTACAAATCCATTTTACTGGGCTTTTTCCTATTTCATAAATTGAACATGTCATTATTAAAATTAACTATGCTTCAATATTTTACTATTTTATAATTTAGTAAAAATAAAGGCGTCATAATAAAATGAGCTTCTGGAACAGTCAGCCCGTTATTGCTGGTGCAGTCCTTTTCATGAGATGTGCAGAAATGTGAACTGCTGTATGATAGGACTTTTTTTCCCAACGGTCCAACTTGATTTGATTAAAGTATGGGGTTTCTAAAGTCCAGCCATTGATTTATTAAAAATATTATAATGGGACTCTAAAAGCTGTTTCCAACTGTAACCAAGTTTCTTTTCTCTGTGACCGGGTTTAAGAGTTGGTTCCCATATTATAGATTTAATAAAAAGGTTCTAAGGGACTAATAACTGCATGCCAAATGGTAAACAGATGCCTGCAAGCAGGTCACAGGACACATTGATTTTTAAACCAATAATTTGGTGTCACATAATAGAAATGTTCTACTTTTCCGTACATACTTCTAACTGGCAAACTACATTTTTTATAATCATAATAAATTGCACAAAAGAAAAACTGGTTTGGATGTTTCAGCGTTACATGTGCACAACCGTGGTATGGGTGGTTTGCACTTAATGTGAAGACACTTGCACAGCACTGGGATACGGGTTCAGTATCCATGCGCTAACCACAACGCTATTTGAAGTCACATTTGGAGGTTTGTGGAAGAGAAAACTTGGAGTGAATTGTTTTATGAATATTATGTATGTTTGACCCCCTTTGCGCGGGCACTTTAAGGAATTTTAGATGCGCGCAAGGAGGCAGGGTTTATGAGCATGTGACACCAAGTGTATGACTCGGCCCCATCCCCCCGGCGCCCGTGTCATCAGATTTGATTGACAGCAGTGGGAGACAATGGCTGCACTGCTATCAATCTATCCAATTAAAGCCGGGACTCCGGGGAGAGAATCACGACTAGGATGCGCCCACGGAAATTTGGGGCTCAGGTAAGTAAAATGGGGGGGGGGGGCTGGGGGGGCCGGACACTGCAAGGTGTTTTTTCACCTTAATGCATAGGATACATTAACCACTTAAGCCCCGGACCACTTGGCTGGCCAAAGACCAGGCCACTTTTTGCGATTTGGCACTGCGTCGCTTTAACTGACAATTGCATTATCGTGCAACATGGCTCCCAAACAAAATGAATGTCCCTTTTTCTCATTAATGAGACCTGGAGGGGGGTCTCTCTAATGCATGTGACACCAAGTGTATGACTCGGCCCCGTCCCCCCGGCGCCCGTGTCATCAGATTTGATTGACAGCAGCGGGAGACAATGGCTGCACTGCTATCAATCTATCCAATTAAAGCCGGGACTCCGGGGAGAGAATCACGACGAGGATGCGCCCACGGAAATTTGGGGCTCAGGTAAGTAAAATGGGGGGGGGGGCTGGGGGGCCGGACACTGCAAGGTGTTTTTTCACCTTAATGCATAGGATACATTAACCACTTAAGCCCCGGACCACTTGGCTGGCCAAAGACCAGGCCACTTTTTGCGATTTGGCACTGCGTCGCTTTAACTGACAATTGCATTATCGTGCAACATGGCTCCCAAACAAAATGAATGTCCCTTTTTCTCATTAATGAGACCTGGAGGGGGGTCTCTCTAATGCACACAGATGGGGCTTCTGTTAGAGAGAATGTTACAAAGAGCCCCCAGACATACTAAAGACATGATACAAGAGACGGTCAGAGACTGCGGACATAGCACAGGAGATGGTTAGAGACTGCAGACATACTACAGGAGATAATGGCCGATTGGCCCTCACACCTGACCCAGTGATACAGCAACAACGGTTCCTCTGATCAGGAGTCAGCTCACACTGAATTGCCCATGAATACTCCGCTGGGTAGAGTCCAGATCTGTATTCTGGCAATGACTCCATTCTTTTCTACGCCAGGGATGGCACCAGGCTGTGTGGCTTTCCCTCTGGTGGCGCAGGGCAGCGGGGTTCTCTCTTTGATGGTGTTCTTTCAGCACTGTCCTCTCCCTTTGGAGTCCTGAGTGCACTTCTCTGAAAGCTTTCCCGGGCTCCTGGCTCTTTCTCTCTCCCATTTTGCTGTGCATGCTGTGTGGGCTGCCGTTTCTGTGTTATAGTGGGGCTGCCAGTCCTCGGGACTATAAGTCCCATAATCCTCTTTGCTGCTCCTTTTTTATTCTATTTCTTCCCTGGTGATATGAAGGCAGGGGAAGAAACATAGTGGGCGGCTGTGCTGGCAAGCGCCGCTCACTAGTACAGCAGTGCAAGGAGAGGGAGGGGGAGAGGGAGGGAAGAAAGACGACTGGAGTGGCATCACTCCCTCCTCCATTAGTACAGACCCCCCCTTCCATTAGTACAGACTCCCCCCATTCATTAGTACAAACCCCCCTCCATTAGTACAGACTCCCCCTCCATTAGTACAGACTCCGAGTCCCCCCCATCCATTAGTACAGACCCCCCCAAGTTCAGTATGGCTGCCACTATGTCTGCATTATATTTTTCCTGTGGGATCTGCATGTGTACATACTACTAGGATGTTGAGTGCATATGAAGTAGATATATGAAATATCTAGTTCTTCTATTTGGGTGTGCCCACAGTGAGAATAAGTAGATGTGGCCAACATAGAGATTAATAATCGTCTCTACACAATGACCAGAGCATTACAATGGCACAACAATATCATTTTATTTTTTGGATTTATTTTATTTAATTTTTTATCGTTTTTTATTGATTTTCAAGAAAAGGAAATTAACAATTTCATAGCATAAAGTATCAGTCTGCACTTAACAGTATAAAATCAAGTACACAGCATTGTAGTATATATGCCCTCCCAGACACAATTGGCATATTGGTGCAACCCAACTATTACTGAGTTCCGTCTTAAGAAGAAAAAAATAAAGTTACTGTATATAACATGAAAGAAGCAAAGGATTTAAAAACTTTAACAAACTAAAGGGTACATCCTATATTAAAAAGGGCAATTATTACTGTGATTGTTGAGATTATTCTAAATATTAGCCTGCAGAAGCTATGAAGATGAGTGCATGACCACATTATATGGACCAAGGTACCAAATCAAGCCACAGCCCCTGTAGCAGGAGTTATGCGGGCGGTTGACAAATTTAGGCATCTATTTTTGGGACATCTGCCTGTAGGTAGTGCATTTGAAATATGCAAAACGACATGTAATTGCTTTCTGCCACTGTGTGGTTGAGGAGGTGGTATGATGCTCATTCTCCAATTTAAGTAAGGGGGTGGATTTACTGAATTTATTAATTAATTTTGGATTGAAGAGCATTGTAAATTGTGGTTTTGCCTTTCACTATATTTGTGGCTGAGGAACAAAACCTCAATGTTTGCAATTCTAGGTAACGCTGGAGATGAGTATGACAATGTAGCATACAAAACATAATTCTGGGAGGAGAATGAACAGAACACGTGAAGTTTTTGAATTTAAGTTTCCCTTGGTACAGTAAGTCAATGCCTTTATGGTCGGTTACACTAGGCCAACTCCTGAAGGATATGTGTGGAATAAGAAATGTAAATATTTCCATTGGCAAGGAGATGCCATTGGAGACTCGTGGTCTTGAGGACTATGTGATGTAAGAAAGTGCATCCATGCTTTATAAGTCGCTAAGAGGGTAGGGGGAATCATTTTGTATGTTAAAGTAGGCACCAAATGGGCCAGAAGAAGGTTTTAAATTTCTGTTTTTTGGAACTGGCTTTTCTGAGAGTTAGGTTGCTGAAACATATGCTCCAAATCCTTGTCTGTATTAATTGTTCCTCGGAATTTGCATAATTGTTTAAATTACAGTGGCCTGTGCACTTGATATCACTTACTCCAAGAGTAGGGAGGAAGTGACATCAGACGCACAGGCTGGAACCAGAAGTTGGGGGTCTGCCATCTTTGTTTTACCATTACATGTGGTTTTGTCTTCTGGATTAAACACTCCTCCATCGGAAGGTTTTACCCCCTTCATGATTAGGCAATTTTTTGCTACTCAGTACTGTGCTAATTTAACTGGCAGTTGCTCAGTTATGCAACACTGAACGTAAATGAAATATATATATACTTTTTTCACACAAATATAACTTTCTATTGAAGGCATTTAATCACCACTGGGCTTTTTATTTTTTGCTAAATAAACAAACTACTGCAAAATTTGAAAAAAATAACGATTTTTCTGTTATAAAATTTTGCAAACAAATAATCTTTCTTCATAAGTTTAGGCCAAAATTTAGACTGCTACATTTCTTTGGTAAATATAACCTAAATCAGTGTATAATATTTAGTCTCTCTGAAACCTATAAGGCCAGATTCATGTAGATTCCGGCATAGCACAGCGTAAGCCATTTACACTACGCCACAGCAACTTACTAGAGCAAGTGCCGTATTCTCAAAGCACTTGCTCCGTAACTTGCGGCGGCGTAGTGTAAATGGCCCGGAAAATCCCCGCGTAAATCGAAGGGGGTTGCTTGTATTTAAATTAAGCGCGCCTCTGCGCCGAACGAACTGCGCATGCGCCGGCCGTAAAAATAGCCCAGTGCGCATGCTTCAGCTCACTACGGGAAACGTCAATGAAGCCGACGTGAGCATCATTGACGTAAAGCCCTATTCGCGAACGACTTTGTAAAACGGCGTAAACGACGGAAAAATATGACACTGTCCCGATGCCATACTTAACATGGCATACGGCAGACTGACGTAAGCCTACCCCTCATATAGCAGGGGTAACCTTACGCTTACGGAAATGACGTAAACGACGACGAGGCGGCGCAAAAACGTTCGGGAATCGGCGTATTAGGCTCATTTGCATAAAGTGTGGAAAATAAATGTAGCGCTATAAACATAAATTAATAACACACACATGAACAGTGAATGAATGATGTAGTCCAAACAAACCACGCGAGTGGAAAAGTCCTAGTAAGGAAAACGTTGGAGTGCATCGGTGACAACATAAACCACAACATGAATAGAAGTCCATCCACAAATGGGAAAACAGTAGATGTAGAATCACTTCATGGATCCTCGGATAAGATGACACTTAAATCGAAACGAAAATGGTATGCTCTTACCGGAAAAGTAGGACCTGTCTGTCATGAACAGCAGATCAGTATAGCCCAAGAACTCCAGTAGCAGTCAGCTGGGCTCACTCGGACACAGTGGAACGGATGTGAATCTTCAGTCAGAAGCCGAACATGCACGGTGTCTTTGTAGAGTTCTTGGGAGGAATGGGATGGCAATGGTACGATCCTCAGATGGATGGGGTGGAAGCAACTGGATGGCTCCAAGCACCATATGAAGAGGGGAAAATAAATAAAAAACGCAACCCAAATGGTGCAGATAAATAAGATAACGGTTTTATTTTAATAAAACCAATGATATAAAAGTGATCACTTAATATAATAAAATAAAGGCAATGCGGGAAAGGGTAATAAACCAAGCCCTACGCGTTTCGTCCTAGAGGGACTTCAACTGGGGCATCAACTCATCAATCCTGATTTACTGACAGCTTTTCTTGAGTCCCTAAATTGCCAGGACAGTACAAATACCGCCTAAATTACTCCTTTTTGGAAAGTAGACATCCACGGTATTTAGCAAGAGGCATGGCAAAATTAAATACATTTTGTTTTTTTAACAATCATTTGAATTTTTTTTTAAATACTGTCACCAGTGCAGTACAATGCCATCATATGACTCGTGTGGCAGCGATCAAGGACACAGACTGCTGACAGTATGTAAAAAAAAGAATTTTTTTTAAAGAAATTGTTAAACTTTTTTTTTATTTTTTACTTACTTTGGGAGCACTGTGTTTATAGGTAATGTAACCTTAACTTTTGTTGTACTGGTTAGTATGATATGCTACAGTATATAAAGGGTTGCAGATTTTTTTTTTTACATGAATCATTGTGCCATAAGGACAGTGAAATATCTGGGAGGTGAGGAAGATTTTTGCATCAAGCCTGATTTGACTGATTTGACCTATAGATACATAAGGCTCAGAATATCTAGTCACAATTTTTTCACACTGTGGGCACAGAAACAAAGGGAAGATGCGAGATTTGAATGAGGATTCAGGGTCGATTCCTTATTTGGGCATCAAATTGACACCGGACGTAGGCAGTTTTTTTAAAACCAACTATCCCCCTATGATGCTCAGGTGTAGGGAGGATTTGGACGTGTGGTCGAAATGTGGTCTGTCCTGGCTGGGCAGGATACATGCAGTGAAAATGACTCTCCTCCCTCGTATGTTATACCTATTCCGTTCCCTCCCGGTCCCGATTACGAAACATTTTCTCAGTAAACTGCAGTCACAGATAGTCCGCTTTGTGTGGGGCAGTAAGGGGTATAAATGCCCAGCTAAAAATCCTCTTCCATCTGAAATCACAGGGCGGATTGGGGCTCCCAAACCTTTGGGGTTATTATCGGGCAGCTCAACTCACACAAATATCGTCGGTATTCTTCCGGGGACCTAAACCCGAATGGCTCTCAATGGAGAGAAAGTAAACTCCCATGAACACCATTGACTTCCTCCTTTGGTGCGACCCCAAGGCCAGACCCGCGATACTGTCTCCCACCCTCACGCATTCAGTCTCCTTAAGCTCCAAACCCTTTACCGCTCACTCCCTGACATCCCCCTGAAACCATTGGGACACCTATTCCATAATGCAGCCTTCCCGCCAGGAATGTGTATTGAGGCTTTTCGGTGGTGGACAGACAAAGGTCTCTACCGGATTGGCCACTTCCTCGACAGGTCCAGTTTCCCTGTCGTACTGTAGAAGAAAACTGGATATGCTGAACTGTTCAGGTTCTCCCAAATTTCCCATTTCATACACTTAATCTGGTACAATAAAAAGGTGCCCCCTACAATTACACCCTATGAGCACTGGTGCTCCTCCACGGAGGATCAGAAAGGTGGCATCTCCTTGATCTATATGGCGCTCGCGACTAAAGTGGTAAAGCCATCCTATGCCCGGGCCTGGGAGGAGGACCTGGACGGTTCGTGGGACACCGAGATATGGCACAGGGCGACACATAGAGCACATAAAGGTATTCTCAACATTTCCCTCATAGAATCTACTCTAAAAGTTTTACTCAGGTGGTACTATGTTCCTTTCAGGCTGGCTAAGATGTTTCCAGGGACCTCACCGGTTTGTTACAGGGGTTGCGAGCTGGAGGGGTCTATGTCCCATATTTGGTGGTCCTGCCCCCGCATTAGATCATTCTGGCGGAAGGTGTTCCGTACCATTAGCTCTTTAACAGCAGTGGTGGTGACTCCCCACCCGGGTATAGCCCTTTTAAATTCCTGGTTTACCCAAACATTCCCAGACTTTATCATTTTTCATTCTTTTAGGAGCCAAAATGTCCATTGCCAAAGCCTGGAAGAAACCCACTGTATCCCTACAGGGTTTTCGGAGGAAAGTCTCCTGGATTATGGTTCAGGAACAGATCGTGGCTAAACTTCATGATAAATCTGAGAGATTTCTAGCCATTTGGGAACCCTGGGCCACCTTTTGTAACATTTCTCTCCTGCCAGGAGTGTCGCCTGGTGGACCAACTACTCACCCCATTTCCTGAAGGAGCAGGTAGTCTTCGCTTCTCTCCCTCTCTTCGTCTTTTCATTCCTTTCTACGTTTCTCTACCCCCTCTCTTACTATCGCCTCTATTGGTAATTCTACTGTTGGTTGGCTGTTTTGTTCTTTTTTTCTTTCTTTTTTTTTATGTCTGGAACTGGCCTCTCTAGGTCGCAGATCACAAGGTTGAATATTCACCCTTATCGTATACACCATCATCAGTCTCCTACATATTGGCAAATTTCTGACAATTGGGGGCTGGGGCATTGTGTTCCCTCTTCCCGAGAGGCAGTGTGATCCCTTTGGGGCCTGTCGGGGACTGTGGTCCATATGTTCCTACCCCGTTGGGGAGTTCTCTCTGGAAGGTTTTTGGGTAGTTGACTGTTCAATGACATGTAAACTGTTCTATGACAGGTCGGCAAATGGCCACTGTTTGATTGTTTGCATCCTCTCCTCTGTTTATAATGTTGGTGTAATTTATGCCCTTGGACTCGGAAGACATTGTTGTTTTTGACCTGACTTTCTGTTGATGTATTATTCCTTGTGATACCTGTTCTCTTTTGAAAAACTTCAATAAAAACTATTAAACTACATTACAGTGCCTTGAAAAAGTATTCATATCCATTGAAATTTTCCACTCTCTGTCATGTTACACCCAAAAATGTAAATGTATTTTTTGGGTATTTTATGTGATAGACCAACACAAAGTGGCACATAATTGTGAAGCGGAAGGAAAATGATAAATGGTTTTCAAAATCTTTTACAAATAAATATCTGAAAAGTGTGGCATACATTTGTATTCAGCCCCCTTTACTCTGATACCCCTAACTAAAATCTAGTGGAATCAATTGCCTTCAGAAATCACCTAATTAGTAAATAAAATCCACCTGTGTGTAATTTAATCTCAGTATAAATACAGCTGTTCTGTGAAGCCCTCAGAGGTTTGTTAGAGAACCTTAGTGAAAAAAAAAAAAAAAACAATGCCAAGATACACACCAGATAAGGGATAAAGTTGCTGAGAAGTTTAAAGCAGGGTTAGGTTATAAAAAATATTCCAAGCTTTGAACATCTCACAGGGCTTCAATCCATCATCCAAAAATGGAAAGAGTATGGCACAACTGAAAACCTACCAATAAATGGCCGTCCACCTAAACTGACAGGCTGGGTAAGGAGAGCATTAATCAGAGGAGCAGCCAAGAGTTCCATGGTAACTCTGAAAGAGGAGCAGCAGAGATCCACAGCTCAGGTGGGAGAATCTGTTCACAGGACAACTATTAGTTGTGCACTCCACAAATCTGACTCTTATGGAAGAGTGGCAAGAAGAAAGCCATTGTTGAAAGAAAGCCATAATGCCGCGTACACACGATCGGTCAATTCGATGAGAACGTTTTCATCAGACCAAATCGATCGTGTGGGCCCCATTGGTTATTTATCCATCGATTAAAACATTTGAAACTTGTTTTGAAATTAGCCAATGGATACCTAACCGATAGAAAAAAACTGATCGTTTGTAGGCACGTCCATCGGTTAAAAATCCATGCATGCTCAGAATCAAGTCGACGCATGCTTGGAAGCATTGAACTTCATTTTTTTCAGCACGTCGTTGTGTTTTACTTCACCGCATTCTGACACGATCGTTTTTTTAACCGATGGTGTGTAGGCACGACTGACCATCAGTCAGCTTTATCGGTTAACTGATGGAAAAACCCATCAGACCGCTTCCATCGGATTGACCGATCGTGTGTACTGGGCATTAGAGGTCTCTTTGCAGTTTGCGAGAATCCATGTGGGGGGACACAGCAAACATGTGGAAGAAGGTGCTCTGGTCAGATGAGACCAAATTTGTACTTTTTGGCCTGAAAGCAAAACACTATGGGCCAGATTCTCAAAAGAGATCCAACGGTGTATCTCAAGATACACCGTCGTATCTCTGTTTTTTGGCCCGGGTATCTATGCGTGTGATTCCTAGAATCACTTACACATAGATACGGCGTTGATCCGACAGGTGTAAGACACTTACACCGTCGGATCTTAGATGTAATTCTTCTCTGGCCGCTAGGTGGCGTTTACGTTGTTTTCTCATTTGACTATGCAAATGAGCCTGATAAGCCGATTCCCGAACGTTTTTGCGCCACCTCGTTGCCGTTTACGTAGTTTGCGTAAGCGTAAACCTACCCTGCTATATGAGGGGTAAGTTTACGAAGGTCCGTCGTATGCCATGTTAAGTATGGCGTCGGCATTGCGTCGTCTTTTTCCGTTGTTTACGTCGTTTTACTAAGTCGTTCGCAAATAGGGCTTTACTTCAATGACGCTCATGTCGGCTTCATTGAAGTTTTCCGTCGTGAGCTGGAGCATGCACACTGGGCTATTTGTACGGCCGGCGAATGCGCAGTTCGATCGGCGCGGGGCGCGCTTAATTTAAATACAAGCCGCCCCCTTTGAATTAAGCGGCCATACGCCGGGCCATTTACACTATGCTGCTGAAAATTACGGAGCAAGTGCTTGAAGAATACGGCACTTGCTCCAGTAAGTTGTGGCGGCGTAGTGTAAATAGCATACGCGACGCCGCCGCAGGATCTTAGAGAATCTGGCCCTATGTGTGGCTGAAAAGTAACATTGCACATCACCTTGAACACACCATCCCCTCCAGCAGGACAATGACCCTAAACATACAGCCAGAGCTAAAATGGAATGGTTTAGATAAAAGCATATTCATGTTTTGGAATGGCCCAGTCAAAGTCCAGACCTAAATCCAATTGAGAATCTGTGGCAAGACTTGAAAATTGCTGTTCGCAGACGCTCTTCATCCAATCTGTCAGAGCTTGAGCTATTTTGCAAAGAAGAATAGACAAAAATGTCACTCTCTAGATGTGCAAAGCTGGTAGCGACATACCCAAAAAGGACTTGCAGCTGTAATTGAAAAGTGGCTCTACAAAGTTTTCACTCAGAGAGGCTGAATATAAAGGCACGCCACACTTTTGACATATTTATTTGTAAAATATTTTGAAAACTATTCATCATTTTCCTTCAACTTTACAATTATATGCCACTTTGTGTTGGTCTATCACATAAAATCCCCCAAAAATACATTTACAGTATGTTTTTGGTTGTAATATGACAAGATGTGGAAAATTTCAAGGGGTATGAATACTTATGCAAGGCACTGTATATTTGCTTTCTAATTCTAAAAACATTCTCAAAGGAAACTGCATTTTTTTTTTCCAGTACACCTAAGAAAAATGTGTGTGTATATATATATATATATATATATATATATATATATATATATATATACCGTATATATATATATATATATATATATATACTGGAAAAAATGGAAAAGTTTCAATTTAAGTCACTGTTAGCTGCTGTTAAAGTATATTTCATACAATTGAATGGAAAACAAATACACAGGTCCAGTTTCTTTTGGACACATTAGGACAGTTGAATTTTACTGTAAATTCCCCTCTAGCAGTGAGCGGTTTAATGGTCTGCAGTTATTGATTTTCCACTAGAATATCCTGGACTATAGATCATGGAACACGTGTACCTCTGACCTTTATTGTGTATTAAATAAACAACAGATGGTAACAAGTCGCCAAGTGAAGGTATTCAAGCTGTCTGCAACGCCTGATCCTTTTTTTCTTTAATTTCCTTGTGATAGGCTAAATTATTAAACTATTCAGCACAACTTCTGTTGTATTTTAGGTACCATAGAGCTCATGTTACCATTTATACCTTATGCTGAATATTTCTATATCTATCTGTATATACAGTCCTGGCGAAGATCCAATTTTTAATACCTTATTTTGATGCATTATACCTTTTCAAAGATTGTTCAGGTGCATAAAATCTCGGGTGGAAAGATTGGAGGATCAAAATAACATGTTAAGGCCCATACACACTATCAGTTTTCCTGCAGGTTTTTCTCTTCAGGTTTACCAAATCCATCTAATATGAGGTCAAAACTTAAGTGTCAATTAGTATGCAATCAGGCCGGCCCTTGCACTACATGGTTTTGGTAAACCTGAATAGAAAAACCTGCAGGAAAACTGATAGGCCCCGTACACATGACCGGTTTTCTCGGCAGAATCCATCAAGAAACTTGATGGGAGACGTATTCTGCCGAGAAAACCGGTCATGTGTACACTTTTCGCCGAGAAAACCATTGAAAACTCGTCGAGCCAAAAAGAGAGCAGGTTCTCTATTTTCTCGACGGGAGTCGAATTTGGCTCGTCGAGTTTCGCGTCGGTCTAGTTTGCGACAAAAAACTTGAGCGTGTGTATGCTAAGAAACCCGCGCACCTTCTGTAAAAGTAGCGTTTGTAATGGAAATAGCACATTTGTCACGCTGTAACAGACTGAAAAGTGAAAATGTCTCGTACCAAACTTTTCAGTAACATGAGACTAGCAAAAGCAGCCCCAAGGGTTGTGCCAATGGAATCAAACTTCCCCTGTTGTTGTATGTGTTGAAGTCACCGTGTTTGAGAACGAGGAGATTTGGTCTTTAACGTGTGTACGCAAAGCAAGCTTGTCGAGTTCCTCGACAAGCCTAACAAGGAACTCGATGAGGAAAACGATGTGTTTCGCCCGTCGAGTTTCTCGGTCGTGTGTACGCGGCCTTAGTGTGTATGGGGCTGAACAATGCATCAATGGAAGACTTCTAAAGGCTGATCTAGCCATTTGTTTTCTTTCTTTCTTTCTGACCTTGTATCAAATATACTCTCACACATACTACTGTAGCATGAGTCAAATAGATGGAGAATTATATTATTACGTGGCCTGTATGTGGCTACTTTTGGATTAAATCTGGTGAATTGTCCACATGCAAGTTGTTTTATCAATTTTTAAGGCTTAAGTCTAGTTATCAATGGAAAAATCAGGACATGGAACATTACCCAAAGCCAGTAAAATGTGTCCCTTGTGCTGTTATCTCCTCTGTTGGCTAAAATTCTCATCAAATAATTCCCCTGCTCTACCGTGGCCACCATATTCTTCTGGTGCAGTGGGGGATTAATAGGATGGACAGACATATGACAGGCACCAATCAAGATTGCCGACTATGCCCACCCATTCTGCCCCCTTCTCTATTTATAGAAGCCATACTATGGCTTCTATCATTCATTCACCTGTCCTATATTTAGAGATCACTTTCCATTTATAGAAATAAAAGTACAGCCTCCATCAATGGAGGAGAGGGGCAGATATAGTGGGCATGGGTGGGATATTTCTGGATATTTCTGATGAGGCTTGAGTGTATAATATAAAATTAAAAGCACAGTGCACAGAATAAGTCAATGTAAAATAGAGAATGTACAGTATGCCACACAAAGTAAAACAGTGCAGGAAAGTAAATTGACAGCAAAGTATACAAAATGAAGTATAATGGAATGTACAAAAAGTTTTAAAGAATAAGTCAATTCAAAATAGAGGACATATGGCATGGTATACAGAATAGAGCAGTGCAGAATACAGTATGGCATCGGAAAGGAGGCACTGGGCAATAGAGAACATACAACATGGTATATGGAAGGAGGTACTGTGGGATAGAAAAACTTCTGCATGGTATATTGAATAGGACACTGCAGAATAGGGAACATACAACATAGTATACCGATTTAGGTAATGCAGAAGAAATAATGTACAGCATGGATGGCATATGTAATAAGTGGTGCAAAATATACACTTGTATTACACTAGCTCAAATATAAAGTCTACTAATTGCACAAGCCAATTCATTTTCATATAACTCCATCACCTATAAATTATTAAATAATGTTATATCTGTAATTTATTAGTATTACTATAGTCAGTATGTTTTCTTTAAGATATCAGACAACTAATTTCCTTCCTTCTTATTACTAAGGATGTGCAGCTTGACTTTAGGAAACAAGGTGAAATATAGCCCAGGTGTATTTGGATGAAACTAACAGACACCATGCTCAAATTACTGAAGTAATGCATTGAGATAGAATGATAAGGCAGAAGAAAACAATACAAGGGGATGGATGGCCTGGGTGAAAAACAGCATTTGACAGATCCCCCGATCACACATAGCTGAGCTGTTACACTGGGCTGCTGGACTCCATTCAGACCTTAATCAGAATAGGACCTGCACATAATTTAATGACAGTTCATGTGATTGCTGCTGTCATTTGTAAACATGAAAAAGCCAGCAGAGGATGTCTTCCACTACATGTTTCCTCTGCCGTATTCTGCAATAGATGTCATCTGTCAGACCTATAGAGAAAGGCCATCTAGTTCCGGGGTCAACAACCTGTAGATTGTGATCTATCAGTAGACTGGTAGATCTCAGTCTGGGTTTGCTGACTTGCCATTGCTGAACATCAAACAAAGTGCAATGCAGAGGAATTACTTGTAAAGTTGGAGCTGTAGAAATGAGCAAGAGCCACATTAGTTGATGCCTCCTCTGTTGTGCTGGCTCCTGTCCCATGTGGAGTGAAGCAAACTGCATTCCGCCTTTTATCCCGGCTAGCGGTCTCCAGAGTGGTGCCAGCAGCAGGAAAGAACAGATCTTCAGGTCAGTGTGAAGCAATACACTGGGCATATTAGTATAGGGCTGCTTTCAGGTGACCGGTGACTGGTAGATCTCGGTCTGGGTTTGCTGACCCGCCATTCTAGAGCATTAAATAAAGTGCAATGCAGAGGGACTACTTGTAAAGTTGGAGCTGTAGAAGGGAGCAAGAACCACATTAACCGATGCCTTCTCTGTTGTGCTGACTCATGTCCCATGTGGAGTGATGCAAACTGCACTCCACCTCTTATCCCGGCTAGCGGTCTCCAGAGTGGTGCCAGAAGCAGGAAAGAAGAGATCTTCAGGTCAGTGTGAAGCAATACACTGGGCATAATAGGGCTGCTTTCACACTGATGTACTGTATTTTACTGTAGTTTACCCACACCGTGGGTGCAGGGCTGTGTACCTACAGCTTCCCTGTGGGTTTGTTGCTCTTAGCCATAGACCTCTATTATATCCTGCTGTTTTTACCACCCCCAACTTTATGCGTTAACGAGCCCTAAGGGTGCCGCTGCTGAACGTAACTAAGGGCTCATTCACAAGTGCTGCTCCTCTGAAAAGTGATCCATGTGTGTGTTGATAGGTGGTGAGGAGGCGATATGTTGCCTTCTCACCACCTGATTTAAACTCATGTTTGCTGTGCAATGCATAGGTATATAGGTTTAAATCAGGTGTGAGGAGGCGACACTGTGCCCGGTGATCTTTGACTTCTCCCGTTTCGTTCAGGTAGATCTCCACCTCCTAAAGGTTGCATACCCCTGATCTAGTTCAACCAAAAAAAAGAAAAATAATAAATAAATAGAGAAAATCACCACATACTGAGTCCTATACCCACAGCTGACACATGGTTTCCCAGAAGTCAATTAGATTTTCCCTGGATCCCTGGTATTATTACCTATACATGTTAATACCCAGTCATGTTTTGTTCATTTAGGAATACATCCAGTTATTTTTTTAACTATCTACGGAGATGGCCAGAACCAGTTCTTGAGGAAGTCTCTCAAATTTACAGCTTTTACTGTGAAGAAGCATTTCCATATTTGGAGGTTAAATATCTTTTCTTCCAGGTTTAAAGACTGTCCCCTTGTCTTTTGTGATGGCCTTAAAGTGAAATGACTTTACACAAAGTTCACTATATGGACCACCTATGTATTTATACATGGTGATCATATTACCCCTTCACAATATCATCTCTTATTAACAGAGAATATATTTAGTCCAGTTACATTTTCTTTATCTTAACAATTTGGTTGCACTTCTCTTCACTTTCTACGGTTCCCCAATATCCTTTTTGTTAACCAGTGGCAAAAATTTAACTTCATATTCCAGAGGAAATCTTACCAATGATTTGTACAGTGGCAAAATATGTTGCTTTTTCTTTAAAGTCTCCTCTCTCTAGAGTCTATACCATCATTTAATACAATATAAGTATATTGCTTCCTTTAGAAACTGCAGCTTGGAATTGCATGCTACTGTTAAGTCTGTAACCTATCAGAACACCCGGATCCTCCTAGAAAGTATGATGCATGCACGTTTTCAGTCCCCAAGTGCATACAGTAAATTTACATTTATTAACATCAAATCTCATCTGCAGAACTTGTGGAAGACTTCTTCTGTTGGATTCTAAGTTTACAAATGACACTGGTGACCAGGTTAGCTGTCAAATTTTGTTTGCGTCCAATGTTGATGGTGGTCTGGTTCGGGTCACACGGCCCAGTGTAACTGCTCAGCGCTTTTCATCCCTGGGGCTCCAATCAAGCCCCAATGAAGTGAACAAGCCACAGGAGGAAACAGACACATAAACCTCCTGGCTGACCAGCAGTTACAGATACAATACCCAGCCAAACACAAGTACCATGT
The DNA here is from genome assembly GCA_029574335.1 of Rana kukunoris. Taxonomy (NCBI): domain Eukaryota; kingdom Metazoa; phylum Chordata; class Amphibia; order Anura; family Ranidae; genus Rana; species Rana kukunoris. The sequence goes on from JAJQKJ010002696.1 coordinate 124,980, forward strand.
TTCTGGGGATCCTGCCCTGCATTCTACTTTGGGTGGTTCAACGCTTTAATAAATTGCATATATGAAGCCAGATAGGTAGCTGTACAGATGAGTTACTGCTATGTTTTTGGGCTATTCATCTTTCCTCCCTACCATTAATACCTCAGCAATAAAAACCACAAAACCTGTCAAAGTGACCTGTGCTCCATCTTGTGTTTGACACACCACACACTAAGGATCATGGGCCAGATTCAGGTACAATTACATCGGCGCACAGTATCAGAGATAAACTACGCCGCCGTATTTTACCTGGCTCTACGACGAATTCAGGTAGATTTTGGCCCTAAGGTACGGCGGCGTAGTGTATTTCTCGCGGCAGAATGAAAATACGCGATTAGGGTGCGTGAAGCATTTAAATTAGGCGCGTCCCCGCGGCTATCGAACTGCGCATAGTCCGTTCTGAAATTTCCCGCCGTGCATTGCACGAAATAACGTTGTTAAGTCATTTAGCGTCGTTTACGTACATTCCTATTCCCGGACGACTTACGCAAAAAAAATGCGGGAACGACGGCCATACTTAACATGGGCCGTCTAACTATAGACCAGCTAATAGCTGGAATACCTTTACGCAGCAAAAATATGACTACAGATGCCGTAAGAAATTGCGAAAGGACGATCGTAACTTCGTGGATCGTCGGAAAAAGCTCAATTTGCATACCCTGACACGTAAAACGATGGAACTCCACCCAGCGGCCCGCAATTAATGCAGG